>JAADVY010000789.1:0-12333 GCA_023336035.1 Pythium plurisporium
AAAGAGCGCGTGCTGCTCGCGCTCACGCTGCTGCTCGTGCCGATTTTCGTCGCCGAAGTGGTTGGCGTCGCGGCCATGCGCGAGCGTGCGGCGTTTCGCGACGCCAACGACGCGATGCCGCATCCGCGCGATCTGCCGCTCGGCTTTGGGGTCGCGCTGCTGCTCGTCGCGCTGCGGCTCGTGCTCACCAAGCTTTTCCAGCCCGTGGGGTGGCTCGTGCTCGCGCCGGCCAAGCGCACGACCGAGCGCGTGGAGCGGTTCGCGACCGTGCTGTTCAAGTTTCTCTACTTTGTGGGCATCACAAGTGTCGGGTACGCGATCCTGAAAGACGAACCGTGGTTCCCGGTCTCTTTGGGCGGCCAGGGCGACGTGGTCGAGAGCTTCCGCGTGATCGACGCGCCGCCGTCGCGCGCGCTCAAGCTCTATTTTCTCGTGCAGCTCGGGTACCACACGCATAGTCTGTTGTACATGCTGCTGCTCACGCCGATCCGGAACGACTTTTTGGAGATGCTGCTCCACCACGTCGCGACGATTTTCCTCATCGGCGCGTCGTTTCTCGCCAACTACACGGCCAAGGGCGCGCTCGTCGCGTACCTCCACGACATTGGCGACATCGCGGCCTGTACGTAAATCTCCCAACTCGATTTGCTATAATAGGCGACGCTAAATGGTTGTGGTATACTATACGTAGATGCGATCAAGTCGGTCGTGGACACGGGCAACACGCCGCTCACGGTGGTCATGTACCTCGGACTGCTCGCGACCTGGGCGTACACGCGGCTGTGGGTGTTTCCTCGCGAGCTGATCTACAACGCCGTCGTGGTCGTGCCGCAAGTGAACCCGGACGTGTCGATGGTGTTTCTCCACCCGATCAACGCGATGCTCTGCATGCTGCAGCTGCTCCATATCTACTGGTACGTGCTCTTCCTCTTCATGGGCTACATGCTGCTCAAGACCGGCAAGCAAGAAGACATCCAGCAGAAAATCCCCGACGCCGAGACCGCGAAGAAAGTCCAGTAACGTAGGACCCATTCCACGTAGATATGGTGTATGCCGTGAATAATAGTTGTGCCGTATATCACACGTCATCGATGTGGTCCACCTGAATCGAGAGTGATGGTTGTCAACCTTTGGAGCTGGAGGTCTCACATTGAGAGAGACCAACCGAGACCAACCGAGAAATGTGGAGCCGTCCGCGTCGTGCGCTGCTCCTGCGCCCCCACGCGCGGCGCACGCACCACTTTCATGTCGGTGTCAATGGCTCGTCTACGTCTCTCGTCGCGCGCCGTCTCAGCTCGACCACACAGTCGCGATCCGAGTTTGATGTCATCGTGGTCGGCGGCGGCCACGCCGGTTGTGAGGCCGCGGCGGCGGCCGCTCGTGCTGGTAGGTGCCTGCCTTGTGGACTGTGTGGTATGGACAATGGTACTCATTGTGACCTGGGGGTTTTGTATAGGTGCCCGTACGGCGCTCGTGACGCAGAAGCTGTCGACGGTCGGCGAGATGTCGTGCAACGTACGTGGCTTTGGATGGCGGTCGCATTGGCCGGGGAGGGGGGATCATGCTGATCGTATTTGTGTGCCCTGTAGCCGTCGATTGGAGGCGTTGGCAAGGGGACACTTGTGCGGGAAGTGGACGCACTCGATGGTCTCATGGGCAAAGTGGCCGACCGCGCCGGCATCCAGTTCCGCATGCTCAACTCGGCCAAGGGACCGGCTGTACGCGGGCCGCGTGCACAGATGGACCGCGATATCTACCAACAGACGATGCAGCAAACACTACGCGAGATCCCGAATCTCGCGCTCGTGGAAGAAGGCGTGGAAGATCTGCTGCTGTGCCCCGTACAGAACCAGATCGAGGGCGTGGTCACGGCCTCGGGACGCGCGATCCACTGCTCCAAGGTCGTGATCACCACGGGGACGTTCCTGCGTGGGATGATCTACCTGGGTCGCGACATTCGCTTCCCGGCGGGTCGCCACATGCGTGACTGCAACGGCCTCGAGCCGCCTTCGGTGGGGCTCGCCAAGACGCTCGAGCGCTTCGAGTTCCCGCTCGGTCGACTCAAGACGGGCACGCCGCCGCGCCTCGACGGCTCTACGATCAATTATGAAGGACTCGAGGTGCAACCCAGCGATGAGCCGGCGATGCCCTTCTCGTTCCTGCATGAGCACGCGCTCGTACCGCTTCATGACAAGCAGGTCGTGTGCCACGCGACCTACACGAACGAGCGAAGCCACGAGATCGTGCGCGACAATCTCCACTTGCTCCCCGAGTACATTGGCGGTGGAGGGCAGGGCGTGGGTCCGCGGTACTGTCCGTCGATCGACGCCAAGGTGCTGCGCTTTGCCGATCGCTCGCGCCACCAGATCTGGCTCGAACCGGAGGGACTCAACACGTCGATCGTGTACCCGAACGGCATCAGCACGGCGCTGCCCGAGGATCTGCAGGTCGAGCTGATCCGAACGATCCAGGGCCTTGAAAAGTGCGAGCTGGTGCGGCCAGGCTACGCCGTCGAGTACGACTACATCGATCCGCGGTCGCTGCATGCGACACTCGAGACCAAGCAGATTGGCGGGCTCTACCTCGCCGGCCAGATCAACGGTACCACCGGGTACGAAGAGGCCGCTGCGCAGGGCATCGTCGCGGGCATGAACGCCGGACTCAGCGCCGTGGGCCGTGCTCCGTTTGTGCTGGACCGCGCGGACGCATTCATTGGCGTGCTGATCGACGATCTCGTGTCGCTGGGCACGAACGAGCCGTACCGCATGTTCACGTCGCGGTCCGAGTACCGCTTGCTGCTGCGTCAGGACAACGCCGACCTGCGGCTCACGCGTCGCGCGTTCGAGCACGGCGCCGGTGTGAGCGAGGCACGCATGGCCCGACTGGAACGCAAGGAGCACGCGATGGACACGGCCCGCGCGGCGCTCACGGACTTTGCACGAGACCCCCACGAGTGGAACCGCCACGGGATCAAAGTGAGTCTCGACGGCGTGAAGCGCTCGGCGGCCCAGATCCTGTCGTTTTCAAGTGTCACGCCGCACGACATTGAACGCATTTGGCGGGAAGACGCGTACGCGCACGCGGACGCATTGCGTGATGAGGTGAAAGATCTGATGAAGATCGAGTGCCTCTACGCGACGCAGCTGCGGCTGCAAAAGCAGGAGATCGACGCGTTCCGCAAGAAGCAGCACGTCGCGATCCCCGAGTGGATCGACTACGCCTCGCTGCCCATGATCTCGAACGAGGAGAAGGAAAAGCTCACGACACACAAGCCCACCAGCATCCACGCGGCCTCGCGCATCGCCGGCATCCGCTCGGCCACGCTGCTGCTCTTGTACCAGTACGCGATGCGCAAGCAGCCGTTGGATCCCGACCACAAGTCGCGCAAGCAGCTCCGCAAAAATGCCACACGCGAGCGGCGGAAGGAGACGGTGGAACCATAACAGTGTTGATTGATGGGCGCAGTGTGGACGGTCTTCTTTTTGTTGAAGTCAACATGAGTGGATCTGGTTTGATGAACGAACGAGAGTGGAAAGGGACGCGGGGGGGTGCGCTGGCGCCAGATGGAGCCGTGGTGGTGGAGAGACGCTGGGCTCGGCTCGCCGACTCGGCTGCGTCATAGTACGTGCGCTGATTTTTTGGATCCTCTGCGTGCGGATGGATCCCCGTGCGTAAGGATCCCCTTGTTCATGACGTATGAAACGGCGCGCTGGGCGGTCCGTCGGAGACGACGGATCCTCTGTCGTATCAGACGAGTAGGACTTTTGTCCACTGCAAGACCGAAAGCGACTGGATCAAACAGATGCAGTCTCGGAGAGGAGCGACACAAACCTACTGCAGATCTCGCAGGAAGTATTAGAATACGTAATGCAGGGTCTATTAATAACAGACAGTGTGGATTTGCCGCGAGCCTGGACTATGGAATCCAGAGTCCAGAGCTTTTCGAGAGGTCTGCAGAGTGGACACGTTAAAGTGTACCACGCTGGACGGCGCGCGGCAAAACTTCACAGTGGTCCAGCAAACGGGTCGCTGACCTGCGTTGGACGCGCGCGTGGGATAGTCGCTCCGGGACGTGGTGCTTGGGTCCACTCTCTGGAGGCGAAAAACCGTGAGTTGCGTGTGTCGCGGACGCAAGTGACCTCGTGTCGCGCATTGCAAAAAAAAATATGGAAAACTCCTTTGCTCTGGACGGCGTCTTTCTGGATCCCGAGTCCCTTGTCTCCATACTCCAAAGTGCGTGTCCAAAGCTCCACCGCGTTTGTTCCGCCCATGACGATCCTAGTTGAAACGTTGCAACGTCACAACCGGCGTGCGAAATCCTGGTGATAATCCCTACCCCGTACATTGGTCTTCAGCAATTCAGAATAACACCAGCTGTTGAAGCGGAGATGTGCAAAGCCCGGCCAGATGGGAGCGACAGATTAATGTTGAGAGGTCTTCCCCAGTTCACATCTATTCCAAGAGCGAAGCCGTCCACTGTAGTATATAACCTATCGAAGGTAGTAAGTCTTGCGTCACTTGGCGGTGATGGTCGCGTGCCACGCAAACGGGCCAAGCAGCCAGCTCTGGATGGACCCCGCCCACACAGTCGATCGACAGCCGTGCCGCAAGCAACGCGCTGCGCTCTTCTCACCCGGACGGGCCGCGCGGTCGTCGGTTGCGATGCGTGCAGTCGACCATTTGCTCCACTTTCGATCCCGCGACACGACGTCCACGTTTCATTTCCGCTATCGGTCGCCGCTCGCGTTGCCATCCATCGTTCGGACGGCGCGTGTCCAGGATCCATCTTTGTCTGCATTCCCCCCCATTCCCACATTCTGTCGTCCGTTGCCACCAAGCCACACGGTCGCCGCTACACCCACCCCGCCCCCGTGTCGTCAATTCTCAGCCATCCAGCGACGACAGCTCGGAAACCTTCTGGTGTCCAACGTGGCGGTGCGACAAAGACCTCGCTAGCCAGCACTGACTCCGGACGTGTGATCTCTCTGGATCCGGAACCTCAACCATGAACCTCGGTGCGCCCATGCAGTACGGCATGGCCACGCCCATGCTGGCTGTGGCCGCTGCGTCCACTGTGGCCGATCCATTCGACAAATCGCCTCTGAACCCCGTCAACATGAGCCGCACGACGGCCACGTCCGCGGCCGCGAGCCACGCGCCGTCCGCCAAGCTGCTCGAGCGCGTGCGCGTGGCCGCCGCGGACCTTGCCGAGCTCGCGTGCGTGCAGGCCGGCTGGCGGTACGTCACCGACAAGAACAACGCGACCGTGTACGAGATGAACGGCGCGATGCTGCCGTCCACCGTGAGTGTGGCCGCGTCCTTTGGGGGCCGCGCGGGCGGGAAGGCCTCGGACTACTACCTCGTCAAGAGCGTGACCACTATCCGCGCGGACGCGGACCGCGTGCTGGACGTGCTGGCCACGCCGACCACCGAGACGTTCGCGCTGCGGATGAACCAGCTCTTTGGCCGCCACTACCAGAACGCCGTCGTGATCGACCACATGAGCTGCACGGCCCCGCCGGCGTCATTCCGTGCCGAGGACGGCTCGCTCCACACGTACACACAGGACGACGCGTACGCCGTCCACTGGCTCTCGCTGCGGTCGCCCAGCAGCGGCGACAACAGCCGCGATTTCACGTTCGCGAGTTACCAGGACGTGTTCCAGCGCGATCCGCACGGCGCGCTCTCGCGGCTCGGCCGACGGGCCGCGGCCACCGCGGCCACGAACCCGTTGGCGTCCTCGTCCGCATCCGTCACGTCGAGTCCACAAGGTGGCCGCCTGCTCGGTGTGCACGCATTGACGTCGTTCAACTTTAAGGACATCCCGGAGCTGCCGCGCCACAAGCACACGGACCGCCTGCATGTCCGCACGTCGGGTTTCGTGGTCGAGGAGACCCACGAGCGCGGCGTGTTCCGGCTCTCGCTGTTTCTCTCGCTCACGCCGTCGGCCACGACGCTGCGCAACCCGAAAAAGTACGACAAGTGGCTCCAGACGCTCGCGCTGAGTGTGGGGAATTTGGCGCTGCAGCTGCAGCATCCGCACGAGATCCAGACGCCGCCGAGCCAGCAGATCCAGTGGAAGCACAGCGACCACTGCGCGCTGTGTCTCAAGAGCTTCCGCACGTTTCGACGGTGCCACCACTGCCGGTTCTGTGGCGAGTCGGTGTGCAACAAGTGCTCGGGCTTTGTGGACGCGTCCAAGACCGAGGTGGTCGAGGCGCTGCGGGGCCGCAGCCGCGCGGCCTCGACCGCGACCGATCGACGCTCGGAGGTGCGCGGCTGCACGCGGTGCATCCACACACTCCTGGACGACGTGGCCATCATCCACCACGGAAGCTCCGTGTGCGACGTGCGCTCGCGGGCCAGCACGACCGAGAGCCACAGCAGTAGCCACATCAATCTCCGCAATTCGCGGCTCGCCGGCTCGTTCGTGAGCGACCACCAGCAGCAGCAGCAGCACCCTGTCGCACATCGCCAGCCGCCGTCGCCGTTTGTTTTGCACCAGTACGACGACGACGACCTCTCGTCGATTGGCAGCTCCAGCACGGACGGCCGAGGCTACGCGTCGCGCTCGTCGCCTGCCCACCAGCACGACGCACTCACGCTGGACGACTTGGAAGGGTACACGTGGTCCGGTGCAGTGAAGACGCCGCCCCAGATGATGCCGCCGTTTGTCAGGCCACCACGCGACCCGAAGCACGCGTTGTCCATGTCGCAGGCCAGCACCACGCAGTCGCGCCAGTCGTACGAAGACCTCGCTCCGCTGCGTGGGTCGGCTGCGAACCACCACGACACGCTCGACAACCAGACCCCGTTACCTGCGCCCCGCGTGCCGTCTCCGGAAGACGACGAGTACACACCGGGCGCGTCCGTGATGGCAATGCACGGGGACGACCTGGACAAGAGCCGCCACGTGGACCACCTCGATCTCCACGACCACGATGCCGATGACGACACGTTCGCGCGGTCGATGGTGAGCTACAAGTCGAACCACCCAACGCCGGCGTCGCGACTCACCTCGAGCAGCACGACCAGCGCCGGGTCGGGCAGCTTCAAGTTCTCGATGATGAGCGCCCACTCGTTCAACTCGGAGCCGGAGCAGGAGCCTACCAACGACTCGTTTGCGAGCAACTTGTCCTCGCAGCAGCATGCGGTGGCGCCGGCACCACCCACACCAGCTCTACCGTCCGTGAAGTCGTCTTCCAAGCTGTTCTCCATCTCGTCGAGTTCTCGGCTCTACTCGCAGTCGCGTCCGCCTCGCCCACCGCCGTCCGTCTCGTCAGGTGACCGCGGTCGCTCGTCGTCCACGACGAGTTCCGCGGCCTCGCTGCGTGCGCCAGAGGAGATGATGATTTCGCTTCCCCCGGCCGCACTGGCGGCGGCGGGTGGTCTCCAGAACGACATGATCTTGCTGGCGCCCGCGATGCCTCGCTCGCCCAAGTTTGTCGAGTTCTCCGACTCGCGGCGTGAGTCCATTTGTGTGCGACCAGATAACGGCAGCGACATGATCCCGCTCCGTTTCTAATCGGTCGCAGCGCTCAATTTTTTTTTCACTATCAACCCCTTCTAGTGTGGTGGGGAACGAGGCCTGGGAGGGATGCAACTCCGCCTCGCCCACACAGCGATCTACTGTTCGATGATCTTATAGTCGTATTTATCACCCCAACGAACTGTCATTTTTCAAAACCACGTTCTCAAGCCTCTTTCGTTCGTGTGCTGATTGCTTTCGTTTTCCGTAGTGTAATCCCACGCTGATCCAAATCGCGATTGCCCATGGTGCGTGTGTTATTAATAGCCATGCGGAGACGCTCGAGGCTGTCGCGCGATCCGGTGATCAAGAGAGCACGCGATTACTCATCACGCAAGGCGTGCTCGCCACGGGTATTACTACGGACGTGCTCCACTTGGCGGCGCCGAAGATGAACATGTGCAGCATACGGCAACGGCTGAAGCACGGCGCCGACTGGGAGCCACGCCACGACCAACCCGCTCGTCTGAATTGGCCCTGCAGATGTCAGAGGATGACAATCCAGTCGGCGAGTGTCTCCGATTAGGGTTCTTCGATTCGGGAACACATACCCGTGGAATGGCATGGGGCTGGCATGACCCTGACGTGGCGTGGGCAGTCACAGAATCACTCCTGGAGTATGGTGCCGACGAGAGCTTGACGGATGCGGACGGATGGACCTTGCAGAAGATTAGGAAGCGGGTGCGTCCGAGACTCACTACGAAATGCACAAGGACGACAACACGTACGTACCATGCCAATAGGTACCGCGATTCAAGTGATGACTCCGAATGGGAAGACCGGGAATCGAACTAGAAGAACCTGTCGGAGCGAAAGTATAAGCAGCAAGATTGGAACGAGATGTCGAGGATCCTCACAGCCACTTCGGGCATCCTCTACAGAACCTACACGATGTAATCGCAATGCATTGCCCTTAAAACCATATCCGCTTTGAAATTCCATATTACTCAATTCTGTCCTTTGTTACGCGATGTCGTCGTGTTGATTGTCTTCGGTTTTCTCGTCGTCCGCTGCTTTGCGATTGTCCACCTCGAGATCTTTGCTGGCCTCCACGAGCACGAGCTCGTCGTCCTCGGTCCCGAGCTCCTGGTCTTCGTCCTGGTTCGACAAGACCGTCGGTCGTCGTACGCTGTGGTCTTTGCCTGCCGCTCCCACCTCCTTTGTCTGCTCGCCCACACAATTCGGATCATCAGCCGAAATCTTTTGCTGCTTTTTAGCTGCACGCAAATCCTTGACAAACTCCTCAAACTCGTCGACGGAATCAAATTCTCGACCCGCGAGCTCTTCGCTCGGATGCTTGAACGCCTCGCCTGCGACGTGGAACACAAACCCGTCGATGTCGGCCTCGCCATCGCTGTCGACCTCGTACTCAAAGGGGGGCTCCTCGTACGGTTCGTAGCTGCTCGCCACATTCGCGTTGAGCAGATCCAGCCGCACAAGGCGCACGCCCTCTGTACTCAACACGATCTCTCGCTTCATGAGCTGCTTGTCGCTGGCCACAAACAGCACGTGACACACAGCCTCCTCCGGCAGGTGGGCGACGTCCATTGCCACACTCCCCGTGAGCGTCGCGGAGGCTTTGTCACTGTGTTGGTCATGAAGACGCCTCGTCTCTCGTTGGTTCGCCTCGAGATCCTCGGACCGCGGCGCAGCGTGGTCCAAATCCAGACTCTCGCGCAGCAGCACGTGGTGTTCGTAGTTGGGTTCTTCACTGCGCGGATGGTCGTCCGTGCGCCAAATGAGCTGGAAGTAGCCGTGCACGAACGACTCTTCGCGTGGGAGATGGTAGCGCACACACAGCGGCAGATCGATTTGGTGCACGATCCCTGCGATCTCGTGGGAGAGCTGCCCGCGGCTCGGCTCGAACGCCACGAAAAACGGCTCCTCCTCCTCGAGGGTAGTGCAGTCGGAAGCGTACTGTTGGTTGCTGAGCTCCACCGAGCCGGAGAGATAGTGGCGCACCGTGCGCTGCTGCGCGTCGGTCTTGCATTGGCGTAAGACATCCAGCGCGAGTTCGATCCGCTCGCGTTCGGTGCTGGGCAAAGCTTTGACGAGCTCGGCTCGCTCCGTTGTCATCCGCACGGGCTGGGCCTTGGCGCCGATGAAGCTAATCTCCGGCGGGACGAGATCCAATGGCAGTAGCCCAAACGCATCGCGGTCCATGGTCATGTACTGAGGGTATCGGTGGAACAGAAACGCGACAAACGCGAGATTGCTCGTCACGCACGCGCGATGGAGCGCCGTCCACTCGGCGTTGTTGCACTCGCTCGTCTGGAGCGCAGTCGGTGCGAGCTGGAGTAGCAGCTCCAGCGCGATCTGAAGCTGTTGGTACTGATGAGGCGACGTGATCTCCATGCTGAGCGCAGTGTGGACTGCGTCCTCGAGCTCGCAGTGGAGCTCTGCGTCCGCGAGCTCGCCGTCCTCCACGTCCGCGACGCGGGTCGCGAGCTGCTGCTTGAGCTCCTGCGTGTCACAGTCCTGTACGCAGTCCACCAGCGAGCTGCCGCCGTTGCCCATGGTCTCGCTTGCGTTTCTTGTGTGGTCTGTCGGGGTCTTCAGCTATGTCGACAGCCAAGCGGATTGAGTGGCATGCCGGGGACACACCGCGCCCGTTCAAGATCTTCCATAAAGTCGACAGAGTAGTGTGGCTCACTCGAGACCATACGATAGTGTGGTACCCATAATCTCAGTCTCACTTGCCGAAAAGATCTCAGCACCATCACTCTGTAAATCAGGGATGTGGTCCACACCGCTGAGATCCCATCCGAGAGCGAGTGGGTTGATATTGCAAGTTCTTCCCGCGCAGCCTGACGCCCCACTGATGAAACCACAGGGACCAGCAACTGATAATAGCATTCGGGATGCGTTTGTTCCAGCTCTTGAAGCAGCCTGTCTCCATGGCGAACTCGAATTGGTCGAGACGCTCTTCTCGCATCCGCATGCGCGTGATGAGACTGACACGACAGAGGCGTACATCGTCCAGTACGCGCCCACGACACCAAGTTTCAGGTTCCAAGATGGCTCCTACGCTTGGTTTCAGTTACCGAGTGAATATCCTGGGGACATTGGCCACCTGCCGCTGGTGGTCGCTGCTCGGTCGGGTCGAGAGCACGTAGTCGAGTGGTTCTTCGCAACCGAACGAGTGAGAATCATGCGCGCGACGCTGCGACTCTTGCTGCCTGCAGTTGTCATGCACGTCGACACACGCCTCTGGTTGATTGAAGAGATCACGAGCTGCCCCCTATTGGTGGATATGTTGCTGAGCCACGACATCTTTCGAGACGATTTTTCCAAACAAGCCCAGCAACGAGTCCTGACCGACACTGTGCTCTACAGTGAGAACCCCGAGGTTGCGAGGGTCGCGATCGCGCACGGCATGGACGTCGATAATCCAAAGGTTTATCGGATACTCGCCGAGTATGATCGCACAGGTGTGATGGAGCTTCTCCTCGAAAACGGTATGGTGATCGTCGGTTCGGATCTCCTTCATCTTGCTGCGTGTGAGAGCTCGAACAACACTACTCAACTCTTGCTCACGCACGGTGTGGACTGGGGAAACGCCACGAGCAAGCCACTGATTGTCTCGGCACGGCATGTTTGTCCCGACAACGACTCGACGGAGCGATTGGTAGCCGACGGGTTTGTGGATCTCGACGCTCGAGGCGACAGTGGGGAAACGGCACTCATGGTCGCGGCCAAGTTTATGAATTGGTATACTGATGAACATGACTTGTCGTTGCAAATGGTACGTACGCTTCTCGCACATGGCGCTGACGTTGCCGCCGAGGACAACCGAGGTCGGACAGCGCTGGACTATGCACGCTACGGAAGGAATCGCGAAGTGGGGCGGTGTCTCGTCCAAGCCGGCGCACAAGGTGACCCGCATTGGATCGATCGTGAAGAAATGGGAGTTGTTCGTTGGGTCGCCAGTACGGACGAAGACGACGAGTCTTCAGAAGAAGACGAGTCGTCCAGCGATGACGATGAATGATTCAAATATGATATACACACTTGGACCACATCTTGCTTTGTTCTCTGGTGTACACTCACCGGACTTCTCGCCTGCGTTGTGGAGCTATTCAAGCACCTCTCTTTTTCAACGAGTCCGTGGCAATGTACCTCAACGTGTGTATCGATCCGGGTGATATGTAGCGTAGCGCCTGTGATATTTAGCATCGCGTCCGTTCGCGTCAATCAAGGTGTCTCCAGCACCATACTCGAGCACCGAGTCTATTCTGACCGACGCTATCGTTGCCATGCAGGTCGATTCGCGTGAGTGCAGGTCTCATATCTCCTCTGAGCATGAGTGAAGGTGTCGCGACACATCTTCTCTGAGTCGGATGCCTATCAGCATATTCGCTCACGCTCGCCATGATCGGCAGGCATGGACTGTTGTACTGTCACGGACCGGACGGACGGGGATCGAGGGGACAGAGTTTACATTCCCCCGACTCGACCAACGGCATGTCGTCTGCCAAGAGTTCCATCGTGACGCGGGACGATGTCCATGAAGCGGTTCGTCGAGGCGACTTGGCGACAATTGTGGCCGACGTAGTGCACATGCAAGTCGAGATCACCACGACCGAGGCGTACGTGAAGCTACACAAACCAACCGATCCCAAATTCAAGTTAACGGACGGCTCCGACCCGTGGTTTCTCGACGTTAACGCCCGCTGGGGGCGTCACCATCTTCCACTAGTCCACGCTGCTCGTGCGGGTCACACCGATGTCATCGAGTGGGCGTTGGCACCACAACAAGTCAAAATCATGCGCGCCACACTTGCGCTGCTGCTGCCGTCGCTGTT
>JAADVY010000790.1:0-12327 GCA_023336035.1 Pythium plurisporium
GCGGACGCGTCACGGGCATGGAAGTACACCCGAACGAGGGCGGCGTGACCAAGACCGTCGGCGGCATCAAGTGGATTATCCTCCCAGCGGTACGAACCGAAACGGCCGGATCAAGGGGTTCTACACGATCTGACGGGATGCTGGGCGTGCTGTAGGGATACTTGGGCTCGGCCGTGTGGGGCATGGGTCTGGTCATCGCGAGTGCCGACGAAGTGGGCTCGGAGATCGCGGCGGGTGTGCTCATTTTCTTTCTCTTGGTGTTTGTCTTCTACGCGCACAATGGGTACCTGCGCATCCTCAATCTGTGCTTCATCGTGCTGCTCGGTGGACTGCTCGCGCTCAACTTTTACACCGACTACAATGTGCTGCGGTACGTGCTACTCTTTGTCGGCGTCATGAGCTGCCTCTTCTCGATCTACGACATCTGGGACGACCTCATCTCGCGTCGTGTGAACGAGAGCGACGCGTCCGTGTTCGCCAAGATGACCCACACGTCGAGCCGTTGCTGGGGAGTGATCTGGGGTCTCATTGCCGTCGCATCGCTCGGCGCCGCGGTGTACTTCAATCTGCTGGTCGCGGAAGACGATAGCGAGAAGCTCTCGTCATTCACCAAGGCCTCGACCGGCACCCAGGGAGTCATGTACGGCACGATCGCGATCTTCGTACTCGCCATCGTCCACACGGTCATGACTGGTCGCTGCATGATCCGTAAGAAGACGCTTTTCAACCGCCGAGGAGGCGACAACTACGCGCAGGCAGTCTAGGCATACCCACCGCTCCTGTTGCTTTGCATTCCCTCTCGCTCAACGTGTATTACTCTCACCAGTCAGTAGTATTTTCACATTGCTAGCCTCAATATCCTTCAATACGCTCGCTTCTCAGCGTACACCTCCCTCGTCTGTCTATCTGTCATCGTTATATCGAACATCTACTCCGAAGAAGCTCAAGGAAGAATGCCGTTGGTCATACGCTGGAAGTTATCGTATTGTCGAGTGCTGTAGTTGCCGTGACTCTTGCGGATCAAGGATAGGACATGTGCCACCGCCTCCTGCTTCGACAACGTGAGCTTAAAGCGCGAGCGCAATTTGAGGAGAATGTAGCTCACATCCTTGCCAGCAAAGCACGGATACGGGCTCTGACGCGACATGATATCCACGAGGTCGCAGATCTCATCACAATGCTTCTGGCACGCCAAAAAGCCCCGTGTGCACAGCTTGACGTACTCCTTGAAGCCTTCAGACTCGGGACCGCCCATTGTGTCAACCATCTCTGCAGTCAACTTGAAGGGTGCTGTCTCGATGCTAAAGCTTCCACCGGGTGCGATGCCCAGCAAGAAGCCATAATCAATGTGGATAATATGGCCCTCATTGTCGAGCATGATGTTTCCGTTGTGCCGATCCTTGATCTGGAGCAGGTAGCACACAATCGAATAACCCGCCATTGACTCAATATATTTTCGACGTGCTTGTTTGAAACGAGCAGAGTCGACTGGACCGTAAGACTTTTCAAAATGGTGCAACAAAGAGACGTATCCATCACGCTTCTTCAGACCATCAAGAGAAATTGCGTTTGCAAGCGTTTCGATCAAACCGGTCGATGAACTGGTCGCAATAATGCGGTAGCATCGTAGCCACACTGGAACATTCGCTGCTTTGAAAATCTCAATGAACTTCTGAATAAGTTGAAGAGTGAACACTTCTTGCCTCAGGTCATCATTGCTCTTCCCAAGCATCGAAACAATATCCCACCCAGGGAGATGCCCGTAAGGCGACGCTTCCATCAGACGCTTCCGCTTCGAGTTCCAGGATTCACCAAAGGCCGCCTCAAGATCCTTTCGCCGTTCGTTTTCCCGCTGAATTGCTTCTTGAGGCAGGTTCGTTGTGGACATGTCCATGTCCAGCTGAGGGGTGCCCGAAGTCGTAGATTCAGGAGTGTTCCTCAGTTCTTCCACAGCGTCCAAACGAGTCTCAAAGGTCTTCGGTGTTTCCACTAAACCTTGGATATCCGCAGGAGTCTCTGGCGCAGGAACGCTCATAGATCGTGTTGCTCTGGGCTCCACAGGCGGGGGAGGGGGATCCTTCTCTCTCGGTTGGTTGACATCGTCGTCCTCAGCATCAGCGGCTGCGGCAGCGGCAGCTAAACCGTTCGAGTTCTGGTGGCGTAGCAACCGTCCAACTTCCTCGTCTTCTACATAATCTGCGATTGACGAGGCGATCGCTTCACTACCCAAGTAATCACTCCGTCGATGAGGCGAAACAGGTGACAGCACAGGGTCATTGTTGCCAAAGTAGTTTCCTCGGATCACTTCAAATATCAGCATGATCGGGACACGAGCCTTTGTGGAGAACGCTGTTCCTTCTTTCGTCGGAATACGCACGATGCGTTCGAATGGATCGGTCGCCTTCACGAGAGGAACGTACGCCATCGGAGGTAGACGAATTTTCTCCAGGTACCCTGGAAGGAGCTTTTTCCGATCCGAAACTGCCGGGACAAAGCGAAGTGCCTCTGAAATCTCGGTGATCTGCTCTACGAAGTCGCACTCATCCGCGAAATGTTGCGCGAGTACGCTCTTCTCAGCAGCACTCATACGACGGGCTGGACCGCTGAAAATGCTCGTTGGCTGCTTCTCTAGGTTATCTTCTTCTTCGATAGCTGACGATCGGATTTCATGTTCATCTGGGTGGAAAAGAGCCCCAAAATCCTCTTTGGGGGTCAGCAGATGCTGCTGGAAACGAGAGAAATCGCGGAACCGGGCATCACTCTCGTTGTCGCTTCCATGGCTTGCGTGGGGTGTTGATGGTGACAGTGGTGTCACGTAGGTCATGGTCCCAGTGCTCTGGGGCGCACTTGCAACAGCCTTCGCGCGGTAGTTGGCAATCTCCTCTGACAATTTATATATATGGGCGAGCTGTTCCGGGGACGGCGTGGGGAGACGGATCTTCTTGTCAGCCTGGACGGGCGCTTCCATACTGAGAATCGCGCTCAGATCAGTGCCGACAACCTCTTGCTCCACTTCGACCATGAGTCGCACAACTCGTGCGTACTTGTCTTGCATATCGCGCGGGGCGTACACATTGAACGAGTCCTCAAGCGCACCTTGCAACTGCCAACGGAGGAGCAAAGCGAGATGAATCGAGCGCGAGCAGATTGACAGGATCAATTCGTCGAGCCAGAAAATCTTCTCAAAGTCAAACATAGGCACGCTTAGATACGCGTGAACGATTTGAGGCCAGTAAAACTCGACTTGGTTGATCCTCGTGTACGAAAAGTGCAGCAGACGTTCGACAATCGGTTTGAACAAAAGTGGATCGCTGTCTAAGTGACGATGCAAAAGAATCACAGCTCGATACACGCTGAAATTGCGTGTCCGGAACTCTCGATGCAGCCCGAGAATTTTGAGGTCCAAAGGGAGCTCTGGGTGGTCCACCGTGTGGTCCAGAAAGCGTCGATCCGCGCGAATAATGGCCTCACATTCGTCTGCCGAGATGTCTCCCTTCTTGAGCATGTCAATAGCGATTTGTGCGGCTTCTGTGTGAAGCGGTCGCTTGGGCATGAGCAGTTCAATCGGGGTCTCTTCATTAAGCGGCTTTGGGTACAGACAGATGCCGGCTTTGAGTCGCTCCGAGATCGCACGCAGGTGGTTGAGGTACATTTGTGCTTCGTAACACTTGTCGCACACGCGCTTTGCGTAGTAGTACGAGCGATGCGGCAGCGGTACTTTGTTGCTGGTGAATTTTTCGCAGTAGAGCAGATCGCAGTTGTGACACTTGTAGAGCATGGTCGCTGGCATTGGAGCGGGCGTGCCTTCGGACGGCTGGCAGTGCGGGCACTTGCACGTGATGCCGTCCGTGTCACTGACCGCGACCGCGCCGCTCGGCGACGACGACTCGATCATCCCCGACGCGTTGGACGCCCACGACGGCGAGAGGCGTGGCATAGTCGTCTCAACGGTCATCTGGATCGCGCGAATCCACTTCTCCTTCTCCATCGCCGTGTCGGCGTACGCGTAAAACACCTTGTTCTGCGCCGTCGCGAAGAGAAAGCCGTTCTGGTAAATGTGCATGTTGCCCTTGCCGTCCCACTCCTGCACGCCCAGCACGTCAACCGCACCTTTGAGCCGGAGCATGTGGTACGCATCCTCCTGCGTGCTGTAATACTGAAACGACGTGCCCACGAGGAAGCAGTACCGCCGCAGCATGGGCGGCGGCGACGACGGGCTCGTGCGCAGCGTCAGGTAGCCTTCGCAAGTCGCACGCGGGGCTTTCATTCTTGCGACCGACGAGGGCTTCGCGTAGTAGTACGAGTAGTAGCTATAGCCCGCGAGCGAGCGGCGGCGGCGTGGCGTTGAGCTCGGCGACACGGTGATAAAGACCCTTCTCTGTCGGGGGCCGTGTGGGCGTTCCCGAGATGCGTTGCGGCCCGCCGAGAGCTTGTTGGAAAGCTCTTTCTTCGCTCTACACGGTACAGTACGTCACGCCACGTGAATCGCCGCGGGGTCGTCGCACGTCGAGGGGGTCTTCTCTCTCTCCCTGTATCCGGCGGGCGGCCAACTCTCGCGGTCGCTCCCCTCCCCTCAACCTCGTGAAGCCACTCGGCTCTAGCGTAGAGGAGAAATCCCCCGCTTCTTGCAACACAGGAAGGGAGCATCTCGTACTTGAGCGAGACTCTTCGGTTGACCTCTACGAAAATACTCAAGAATAGACAGATAACTATGCGAAAACACAAAATATAGACATCATGTACCAGTTGGATGGTACAAGGTCGAGTCTTGGTGATGAAAGGATGCCGATGTTTCTGTTGGTTGGTGTTGGCGCCGGACCCATACCGAGTCGCCATTGACAACCAAAGGGACCGCCATGCCACGCACGTCCAAGCCCAAGAGCGCGACGCCGCTGAAGGCGAGCAGCGCCGTGCGTGTGAGTCAACACAAGGCGCAGGTGACGGCCAAGCCCGCGGCGCCCAAGGGCCAATCTGCAAAGGCTGCAAAGCACGCGGCCAGTGAGACCGAGAGCAGCGAGGAAGAGGAAGACGAGGAGGAGGAGGACGACGAGGACGACGAGGAGGAAGACGAGGATAGTGACGACGAAGAGGAGGAAAATGAGGAGGAAGATGGTGACGAGTTTGAGGACCAGGGCTCGTCGTCGGAAGACGAGGAGGCCGGAAGCGATGAGGAGGACGAGTTGAACGAGGCCGAGAAGAAGAGCCGTCGCTTCGTCGTGGACCGTGAGGCGCAGATGAAGCAGATGCGCGAGGACGGCTCACTCAAGCTCGCGTCGCACATCCACGTGGATGATTTGTCGTCGGATGATGAGGTGCGTGGGGTTGCGTGGGGATGGAAGAGGGGACGTGACGGTGGTGCTTAAGAGTGGCCTGTTGTTGCAATAGGAAAACATCAACACGATCGGTAACGTGCCGCTCCGCTGGTACGACGAGTACGATCACATCGGTTACGATGTGTCGGGTAAGAAGATCATGCGATCGAACGCCGCTGGGGACGGCATCGACAACGCCATCGCCGCGAAGGATGACCCGAACTACGAGTGCGTATTGCGTTGGATTGAGCGAATGGATGGAGGGACACGATACTAACCCATCACCTATGTGGAATTTACAGCCGCACGGTGTATGACGCCTACAACGACCGCAAGATCGTGCTGTCGGACCGTGAGATGGAGATCATCCGTCGTATCCAGGCCGGAGCGTTTGCCCACCCGGAGTTTGAGGCGTACCCGGACTATGTCGACATCTACACATCCGAGAAGGAGATCCACGCCATGGGCAACGACCAGGAGCCTAAGAGCAGCTTCATTCCGTCCAAGTGGGAGAAGATGAAGGTCATGAAGATCATCAAGGGCATCAAGGAAGGCCGCATCAAGCTGGACCAGGAGCCCGAGAAAAAGCCCGAGGTATACCAGATCTGGTACGAAGACGACCAGGCGATTGTCCGCAAGGGCCCAGCTCAGGTGCAGGCACCCAAGATGCCGCTGCCTGGCCACATCGAATCGTACAACCCGCCGGAGGAGTATCTGTTCACGGAGGAGGAGCGTCGTGCCTGGGAGGAGATGGATCCGGAGGACCGCGAGACCAACTTTATCCCTCGCAAGTTCAAGTCGCTCCGTGAGGTCACGGGCTACTCCAATTTTGTGCGCGAACGCTTCGAGCGATGCCTCGATCTGTACCTGTGCCCGCGTGTCAACAAGCGCAAGCTCAACATTGATCCGGAGTCGCTCGTACCGGAGCTGCCCAAGCCCCGTGACTTGCGTCCGTTCCCGAACACGCTCGCGCTTGTGTTCAACGGCCACACTGGTCGTGTGCGGTCGATCACGATGGACCCGTACGGCCAGTATCTCGCCTCGGGCTCGGACGACTTCACCGTGCGCGTGTGGGAAGTCGAAACGGGTCGCTGTCTGCAGACGTACAACGTCGGCGCCATTGTCCACAAGGTCGTGTGGAACCCGAACCGGGACCACCAACTGCTGGCCGTCGCGGCCGCGAAGAAGGTCTTTTTGATCGCCACGGGCACGGGTAGCGCCGACCAGACCGAACTCACGAACGCGCTCGTGGGCGATGCCGACGAATCGATCTCGGCCGAGATCAAGGAGGACGGCGAAGAGGTCGTGATTGACGAGGATGAAGCCTCCGTGGATGCTGACGCTGTCAAGAAGAAGATGCCCGTGACGTGGCGCTTCTACGCCGGCACCAAGGACAAGCACAAGATGCAGACGACCGCGCGTCCGTGGCTCGAGCGTCGCGTGGGCACGGGTATCCGTATCGTGCTCCACCACACGTCGGACGTCAAGGACATCACGTGGCACCACAAGGGCGACTACCTGTCGACCATGGCCCCCGGTGCGAACGCGTCGGCCGTGCTCATCCATCAGATCTCCAAGCGCAAGACGCAGAACCCGTTCACGAAGAGTGTGGGCCAGGTGCAGGCCGTACTGTTCCACCCGTCCAAGCCTTTCTTCTTCCACGCCACGCAGCGCCACGTGCGCATCTACAACCTCGTCAAGCAGGCCATGGTACGTAAAACCTTCTCCCGTTTTCCGACAGTGTAGGAGATGATCGCTGACGCATGCTGGATCATTGCAACGTGTAGGTCAAAAAGCTCTCATCAGGCGTCAAGTGGATTTCCAGCATGGCCGTGCACCCGAGCGGCGACCACTTGATTATCGGCAGTTACGATCGGTGCGTTTGTTTGCTCTGAGCTCTCTCATGTGCTTGGTCGCCTACTAATGCCTTTGGTGCCCATTGTCGAGACAGTCGTCTGTGTTGGTTCGACTTGGATCTCTCGTCCATGCCGTTCAAGACGCTCAAGTACCACGAGAAGGCCGTGCGGTCGGTGGCCTACCACGCCAAGTACCCCCTCATGGCCTCGGCTTCCGACGATGGCACCATCCATATCTTCCACTCGATGGTTTACTCGTACGTAACCATGCATTCTCACCCATCTTCAACGATTGGATCGCCGCCGTTCTGATAACGACTGTTTTTTTCCTCTTTTGTTCTTCAACAGCGATCTGATGAAGAACCCACTGATTGTGCCGCTCAAGATTCTGCGCGGCCACGAAGTGTCCGGCGGGCTCGGCGTCATGAGCGTTGCGTTCCACCCCGTGTTGCCATGGGTCGCCACTGGTGGCGCCGACGGCTCGATCCGTCTCTTCCAGAACATCCACTAGAGGGAGCGTGTTTGCGCCATGGCGATCGGATCGGATCGGCGGCAAGAGCCGCAGCCGCGCGGCGCTCTCCTCATCCTCACCCAGCATTCTCACTGTCAAAGTTATACGCACGTAATAGAAGCACATCCACACACGATCTTCCCCTCGCTTCCAAGAGGATTGGAATAAATGATGAGAGAGAACCACGAGAAACAGCTCAATACGAATCTACTGGTACTTTACTCGGTGGAAGGGATGACGACGAACTACCATGGAGAAGTCTCGCTCCTCGAATCTACACGGCATGTCGCGGGGAGCGGTAGAGGGGAATGGTGTCGGTGGGTGGGGGGATACAAATGGGAGGATCGTCAATAATAAAAGCGACCGACGACTTGACCAAAACGCCGCGCCGGTAAAAAGTGGGGTAGTGAGGGAGGGAGTCTTCCGCATACAAAAAAACGCCGTGAGGATGCCGATTGCGTCTACTTCTTGCCGTATCCCGGGATGCGGAAGAACGACGATTTCTTGGCGGGTTGCGGCTGCTGCGGCGGCGGGTAGTTGCCGTACTGCACCGGGTACTGGCCCTGCGGGGCGCCGTACTGCGGCTGGTTGCCGTACTGGGACTGGCCGCCATATTGGGACTGGTTCCCGAACTGCGGCTGCGAGCCGTACTGGACCGGATACTGCTGCTGCTGCTGCGGGGCACCGTACTGCACGGGGTACTGCTGCTGCGGCGGCTGCGACTGCCCAAACGAGCCGCGGCTGTTGTTGAAGCTTCCCGAGCGACCAAAGCCGCCGGCGGGCTGGCCGCCGAACGCATTGTTGTTGCCGTACGACTGCTGCGGCGGCGGGTACGTCTGGCCGTACGGGTAGTTCGCGGGCGGGTAGGCCGGTGCGTTCTGCGGCGCATTGTTCTCTTCGTCGCTGCTCTTGCGGCCACCCTTCTTGAGCGGCATGCGGTTCTGGTTGTAGAGCGAACCGTCCGTCGGATCGCCATTGTCGTCCAGCAGACTCGCGCCGTCCACCTTGCCCTTACGCTCAAGGACCGTGTCGTCGCCGAGCATCACCTTGTCCGACTTCTTCTTGCGCAGGAAGCCCACCATGTTGATCGTGTGTGTGTGGTCGTGTGGACGGGGAGGTGTGGCTGGCACGCGGTCGGTGTCGGTTTGGCGTGGGGAGGTTCCGAGGACGCGTGGCGCACAAGAACTGTTCTGCTCTGCTCGCGCCTCTGCGATGGAGTAAGACCACCCTAGAACTGTTCTGTCTGACCGCGTGGAAAGAGCAGGGACGAGGACGAGGCGGGGCACGTTCAGTCCACCATCATTGCGCCCACTTCGCTTTCTTCACCTCTTCCGTCACACGCACAAAACGGGGCTTTCTATGTTCTGACTGGCCGCATCTTTTCAGGGAGAGGATTCCTGACCCCCATTTCCAAGTGAGCACGCGGTAGAGATTGTTTTAGCCGATAAACCCCCCTTTTCGCGCAAGTGAGAAAACCCTTGAAACTGCCAACTTGAATCGCGGGTAGGGTTACGGGTGTGTTAGCTGACGCCCATACCGAGAACAAAGTCTGATTCTGCCACCGTTGTCGTCACGTTGTGGAACCGCGGGTAGGGCAGAGATTTGACACCTGGTGACAACGCGCGGTGACACTTCCTTCACCCACGGGACGGAATCTTAGATGTCGTCTCTCCTTGGCGTTCTCTTCGCTGTATTCGCGTCATCCCTCCTTCTAGAGTCGCAAGATTCAATCCCAGTGATTGGTGAGCTCCTGAATCTTCTAGGTTCGTCTCGATTTTCAAGGATGCTGTACCTCCGAGTACAGTGTATCAACTTTGAAGGATGGGCCAACACGTTCTCAATCGTGTATCCATTATTAGAGGGCTCCATTTTTCGAGGGCTTGGTGTCTCAGATGAAGCTTTGACGATTGCACACGATGTGGTCGTCGACAAGAAGCCTGTGCGGACGTGTACGAGATTGTATTCCTACAGTAATAGACAAATTTACGGGAGGTGCGGCTTTCCTCATCGAGTTGATTGGGGGTGGAGCAGTCTCTCCCATGATCCATATACCCCATCTAGAACGTGAAGGTCTTGCCCATGAACTCGCTCGCGAGTTCTTCCATCAGTGCGACGTTCTCCATGTATGTGTCGTAATCCATGTGCCACGGGTCGGGCACATCCCGCGACAGCGTGCAGAGCGACGCCTTCATGTCTTTTATCCGTGGAAACAGCTCCAGCACTTTATCGCGATGCCCCATGGACACGCACACAATGTAGTCTGCTTCCTCGCACATCCTTTCGGTGAGCAATTTCGACCGGTGCTTGGAGAGATCAATCTGGTACTCCTTCATCACGTTGATGGCATGGGTGGAAGCCGGCGATCCGACCCGATCGAACACGTCCGTAATTCTATGCAAACACGACACACACGTCAGTATCCTTTCCGGCGTGGACGGTGAGCGGCCAAGCAAAACCGAGGCGTCAAACGCGCTCGACGTACGCGGCCGAGTGGATGCGAATGTTCTTCTCCTCTTGTTTCTTGCGGTCCATGTTTGTTCGCCGCTTGAGCCACTCGATCGCGAATAGCTCGGCCACCGGTGAGCGGCACGTGTTGCTCGTGCAGACGAACAGCACGTTCATCGTGTCGTCACGTCGAACTTGGAGGGTGTTCGTACTGCTGCGTGTTCTCGAATGCGTTGGAGAGTTGTGGAGACCGATAGGATGTGGTGCGTCGGTTTCCAGTTGCTCGTCTGTAGGCTCCGCTCCTTCGTCGCACAGTGCGACTCGCACTCGACAGTCGTGTCGGGGAGACCGACCGTTCGCCAGCACTTCACGTTTCTGGCACAATCGCGACTTGCGATTGGTATTCACTCGAGCCGACCTCGCTCATCCCCCTAAAATCGGAATCATACGAACCGGTTCAATACCGGTATATGTTGAAGACGTCATTGCAAGTTTGCGCAATAACATGTTGAAGTTCGATGCAGCCATCGAAATGTATTGCTGAGGACCTCACGATGCAAGGATGCGATGACATCTGAAAGGCGTCACAGAGTCGCTGATTTGCCATGTGAGCGATTGCAGCCTGACAGTGTGTGGATGATTACTGGCTGAAGCTCCGCACGACAGACGCGTAGGGGAACGGCCCCAAGAAGTGGCTTGTGTTCTGCTTCCTGGTCGATTCTTTGATGAGCTCGTAGTCCAGCTCGCCGAACTGGTCGGCGTTCGCGGCGTACGACTGCGGGTCCCATTCGATCTCGAAGCTGTTGACGAAGAAGCCCTGGAACTGGGCGATCCAACGGCGGAGAGCTTCGTACGGGATGAAGTAGAAACCACAGCGGTCAGTGTCATTCTCTTTGATTTCTTCGTCGACCGGACTGGGGGAATACAACACATCGATTAGAACTCCAACCAAGGTGACTGCATTGGCGGGTCATGGATCTTACCGCAGCGTACGAGCGATGCCGACCTCCAGCATAGGCTTCAGACACACTTCACGCGAGGTGTGAAGCTCAGCCGAGTACTCCCACAAGCACATCACGATCATACGGTCGCCCCAGTCCGTCGTGTTGCGCACAAAGTAGACGTAGTCACCATCGGTCTTGCACTGCGATGCGTCCGTGCACTTCAAGTGAAGTGGCTGGACGTTCGTCTTGGCGAAGATCTGCGTCTCCTCAGTGAGACACTCTTCGACGGCGGCGTTGTACGTGTCTGTGCTGTTTCCCTTGACACGACGACCGTTGATTCCTCCGTTCGCGCACTGATACCAGTTCACTGGGCTGTGAGAATCCAACAACACGCCTCATCAGTTTCTTCTCTCGCTACAAATGAAGATGTTCCCCACTTACTTGTAGCTGTTTGGGCAAACCGTGCGTTCCTCCCAGTCAGACACTTCTTGCATCCAGTAAGCGAGCGAGTGGCTGCCTTGATGTGGGCCGTCCGCCCACGAGTTCTTCACAATCAAGCCACCCGTGAAGCCGTCACGTGTCAAGAATGCATCATTGTAGCCAACGAGGAGCTACACAAGCGAATTTCGTTTAAAGGTTCAACCACGAGCTCGCCCAAAAACGAAGGTCTGCTTCTCACCATAGCGTGGCCCCCTTCAATTGACATACCACGGTGACTGAAGAATTCGCCCTCCATGTTGCGGTTGTTGCCGCCCTTCATCGGCACACAACACGTCGTCATCGACATGTCCGGTGGACACAGAGTGCAAGAATCCGGTTGGCAATGCGGATCACTCGCAAACGATCCGATGCATGGATAGTAGTGCGTGACCATTGCAACAGGAGTCGACAACGGCATTGCCTGGTTCTTACGAATCAAGTGCTCACGGACAGACATATCGTCGTACTTCGTCTCCATGCTCTGGTTCAGCCGGACTCAGTGTCAGTCAATCAAAAATCAAGAAAGAATCCGTCGGAAACAGACGCACCTTCACGTCGAACTTCAGCGGGTTCTTGGCGCGCGCGGGCTCCATACCAGGACACACAGTGTCATAGCCATCCTCCGTGTAGTATTTACACACGGTTTGGGGGAACACAGAGTTCTTGAGCCCTTCGCGCAGATAGTACAGCTCAGGTACTTCACCACCTTCCGTCGAGTTTTCCCACATCTCCTCGCACATTGAGATCAGCACATAGCGAAAAGTATGGTCTCCACAGCC
>JAADVY010000791.1:0-12315 GCA_023336035.1 Pythium plurisporium
AGCGCGTAACTACCTTCCACAATGGATGATAAACGACCATTTTCCTAGGGTGTCACCCAACCTGAGACGAGGCAATTTCTGTACTTTTGGGTAGATTTCTGGATTTCGAGGTAAATCCTCTGTATTTTTGGTGCTGTCTCAAACTTCACGGGGCTGAGGTAGTGGTTGAAATTGTACTTATTTAAGGGGATGGTTTGCCATCCAAATGAGCACCCATCCGTACAGCTGGATCTCCAGAGGACGCAGACCGATGTCGCTGCCGACATGAACACCATGAGAAAAAAAGCAAGAGGAATCCAGTTCACAGTACGTGTATGTATATATACGCATGGACATGTTAAATAGTCACATCGAAATAATAAACCGGACAAGGAAGGGGAGCTTTAGAGGTCCGCGACCACACTGGCGGCCGCGTCCCGCAGCAGCTCTTCGCTCTCGAGCGTCTCGCCTTCGCCGGCTGCGCAGTACAAGTGACGCATGTTGCGCGGGCCGCGGTGCGCGATCTTGGTGTCGACCGCGAAGCCCGAGTAGACCGACCAGTTCCAGAGGTTGTGGGTCGTGTTCTGGAGACGGATCGGCTCGCACACGTCCGGGAAGCGAGACGCCGGGGCGGCGATCGCAACCACAGCGGCCGGCTCGTCCTTGGGCTTGGCAGCCACCGACGCCTTGCGCGATTCCTTCGTACGCTGCTGCTGGCGGGTCTGCTTGGTCAGGCGCTTGATCTGCTGTGCACGCTCGAGCATGAGGCGCATCTCCTTGGCGCCAATGTCCTCGACCTCGGGCTCGTCTTCGTCGTCCGACGAGCCGCAGGTCGACGCGTTCGACGAGAGCTCCGTCGGGTCTGCGTCCGAGTACGAGCGCGTCTTGACGTCCAGCGGCACCGCCACCGCGACGCTCTTGGGCGCCTGCATCTTGCGGCGCGTGGTGCGGCGCGTGGGGGCGGCCTTGCGCGGCGCACTGGGCTTGGTCACCGGCGCGATCTCGACAGGCTCCGCTTCCATGACGGGCTCCTCAATCGCGTCCACAATGTGCTGTTGGTCGTCCTCGTGGTCGGCGGTCGGCGTCCAGAACTGGTCCACGACCTTGGAGATGGCAAAGCCCAGGAATCCCGAGACGGCGGCGGCCATGTTGTGCTGTGAGGTGGTGGGGTGATGTGGATTAGGTGGGAAGTGGCGAATTGGAATGTGAGCGTCTGACATTCCCGTTCCCGTGGATTCTCCGTAAAGTCACACGTGTCCGAGTGGCGCGGTGATCATTTTCAACTTGGCTTGGAGGTTTCTCATACGAGAGCTGGAGCAAGTTGAGACCGTCTATCTGAGCCGAGCGGCGCCAATCTCAGTGAAGTATCCCAGAATCGTAATTTTTGGATAGTAATGTCGCATGGTCATTGGCCAAAACGCAGCTGTAAAAGCGGCCAACGCCAGCATCCGGAACCACAATCCACCCAGCTGGCCAACGCATTGTGCGGCCATCCAGGGCTGCGACTCGCAAAGGTGCCCAGTCAACAATGCCCGTCTGGAGAGGCGTTGACAGGGAGCGACCCAAAGGACCAGCAGCCCACTGTGGCCCACGAGGCAGTTGGGCTTGGCCATCCAGATCGGTTCTTGCTCACTGTAGAATGGCTGGAACGTCCAGAGCCGCCCTGGATCCGCCAGGCGGTGAGTAACCTCGGTGGCAAGCGTTGAACCTGATGGTGGTACATGCTCTCCGGAGACGGTCTTCTGGATCCAATCCAGTCTAATCCTAATACCGTACTAGAATCTTATGTCTCCAGAGTGTGAGGAAGAAATACAGTTAATCTAGTCCATCAGCTATTTGGTCCTCGATGATTCTACAATGCACGTCACACCAACGTCACGGACAACAAGAGCACGCTGCCGGCTCCTGCAGCTGTGCAAGTGGCTCTTGAAGGAACATCCACCTCCTGGTTCGATGGGAACCTAACGCGACCGTCGTTTCAGTGGGAATCGTAACTGCCGTACGTATCCTCACCGAGTCGAGTCGTCTCCTATCCGCAAAGCTTCAGCGACGACAAAGTGGCTTCCCATCGTGGCCTCCGAATGCAGTACCGTAGAGGAACTGAAGACGACATTCGTGGACATGAGACGACCGTGCTGGACGTGGCGTTCGTGGCGTTCTTTCCGGATCGCCCTACCGCACGGATGGGAGAGCAGGTTTTCGTTGCGCTACGTTGCAAGAACAAGACTTTCCGAGCAGGTGGACGATGCCCTCACCTTCCCCACACTGACTGGGATCCTCAAGCGAAGCCATCTCTACTGTCGTGTTGTCGTGTCGTCCACTGTCCTCATTTTTCGTGGCCACTCCTTTCCGTCGCAAGTACTAAAACAGAGATCGTCGCATTGTGCTGTCCGGCCAATATGGCTACAGTTTCATGCTGTTGTGGGGGCTCTAATGTAGCCATCTTGTCGTTGATCAACACACCATGGAAGGCAACAGGGCAAGGGGTTTCTGTATCGTCATATTTTGTGGATGTGGATAGATTAGATCGACACGCATGGCGAGCCTTTGTTTGTCGCCTATTTCTTCTGCTTCTTCGACTTGGAAGACGAGCTGGACGAACTCGGCGCGCTGCGCTTCTTGCTGCTGCTGCTCTTGCTCTTGGACGAGGAGGAAGACGACTTGCTCTTGCTCGATCCGCTGCTGCTGCTCTTCGACTTGGACTTCGAGGAAGACGACGACGAGCTGCTCTTCTTTGCCTTCTTGGCAAGGTCGTCTTCGTCCTTGCTGTGCTTCGTCTTCATCTCCTCGTTCTCGCGCTCAATCATACGAGTCAACAGCTCACCCCGCTTCTGCAGCTCCGCGATCGTGCGGGACTTGAAGAACCAGTCGAAACGGAACTGCCACGCTTTGCGGATCTCGTCGCGGATCTCGCTCCAGTGCTCCAGCGGTCCGTACTTGTTCATCATCACGACAAGGAAAACGTCTTCCTCCATGGTGTAACCCTTGCTCTTGTAGCCACTCGGGTACTGGAGCTTCATGTCGCGAAGCGCGTTGCTGTAGCGGCTGCACTTGCGTGCGAGCGCCTGCTTCACCACTTCGTTTCGTTCCAAACGCTTCTCACCTCGTTCAATCTTCTCAATGTACTTTGCGTGGTCTTGCAGTTCAGTGTACCGCTTCCAAAACGTGACGAAATACCGCTCAACTTCAGTGATATCTTTGGACGCGAGCTGCGCAACTTCTGCGCAGACACTGGCCTTGTCCGCACGACCGTAACGCTCGCAGCTAGAGATAAACTGCTTCAGGTCGCGTCGTGTCCAATCACCGAAACCCTCACGCTCTAGCTTCTCCAACTCCTTGGCTTCCTTGGGATCCATCTGTGTCTCCTCGAGCTCTTTTTCAAGAGCGGTCGACTTGGAGTCGTCCACGACCTCATCCTCATCGGCAGAGTTCGAGGCCGAGGCTGAGGCGTCTTCACTGTTCTCAGACTTCTTCTTCGTGGAACGGCCCTTCGTACGTTGCTCTTCAGCCTTGGCTTCCTTGATCAATCGCATCAGATCCTTTCTCTTGTTCTCAACCTCCGTACGCTTTGTCAACAGCGCGACAACGCGTTCTTGATTGAAAAACTGGTAGTCATGGACGACTGGTACCTTGATCTGGTCCGAACCAGGCTTCTTCACCTTTTTCGGCTTGACAATGCCAGCTTGCTTGCGGTAGTAGTCGTCTTCGTTGTAGTTGACCTTGCGCTCACGCTGTGGCAACGCAATGAACGTCGACGGCATAACTTGCCCGGTGTTAGCACCCTTGGAGAAGACCTCGCCTTCGAACTCGTACAGGCTCGAGACGTTCGCGTCATCACCACTGAGCGAGAAGTTGGCAAGGTTGTGCTGCATGTCGTTGGCAATCTTAGCGCGCATTTCCTCCGTACGCTCCTCGCCCTTCGCCAGAATTGCATCGATATCGTCGTCCGTAATCATTGAACCACGGGCATTGAAGATTTCATCGGCGCCGAAACGCACCATCGTCATCAGCTCGTCCTTTGAGAGCTTGCGGTTCTGTTGAGCAAGACGACCCTGCTGGATAATTGCGGCATCAAGGTAGAGCTTGCGTTCCGCACGCTCAACAATCTTCTCCTCGACGGTTCCTTCGGAGATGAAACGGAACACACGCACAGTCTTCGTCTGGCCAATTCGATGCGCGCGATCCATCGCCTGCAGATCGACTTGAGGGTTCCAGTCCGAGTCGAACAGAATCACAATATCGGCGGTAGCCAAGTTGATGCCCAGACCACCGGCACGCGTACTCAACAAAAATGCGAACTTGGAGCTGCCCGGTGAGTTGAATTCCTCCATCATTTCGTCACGATCTTCTCCCTTGGTTTGACCGTCCAGGCGGCAGTATTCGTAGTTGAAGTACCGCAAGAAGTCCTCCAAAATGTCGAGCATCGAGGTCATCTGACAGAAAATGAGCACGCGCGAGTCTTGCTGCTTCAGACGAGGCAGAAGCTTCGAGAGAAGAGTCAGTTTGCCACAGTTCTCCCACAAGTGCGAGCCTTCGATATAGGGAGGTCCAGGCTCCGCACCCTCGAACAAGTACGGGTGGTTGCACACCTTGCGGAGCTGCATGAGAATGTTAAGCAATCGCACACGATCGCTGCCACCGATCGCGTTCAAGTGCGTGGCGTCGCGATGAAGAATCTTCATGTACCACTCGCGCTGCATCTCCGAGAGGCCGACATACAGCTTGGTCTCGATTTTCGGTGGCAGCGAATGCGCCACATCGGCCTTCAGACGACGCAGCAAGAACGGTCGCAGAATCGTGTGGAGTTTCTTGATGACGTTCTCCTGGCCGTGCTCTTCGTCCACGTTAAACCACGAGTCAAAGTCCTCCGAGTCGGTGAACACATCCGGCAGCAAAAAGTTGAGCAGCGCCCACAATTCATGGAGGTTGTTCTGCAGCGGCGTGCCCGTGATGAGCAGACGGTGCTCCACACTGTACTCCCGCACAACCTTGGAGAGCTTCGAGTGCTCGTTCTTCACACGGTGCGCTTCATCGATGAGCAAGTACTTCCACTTGATCTTGCGCAGCAGCGCCTGTTCGATGATCGCGACTTCGTAACTGAGCACGACCACGTCAAAATCACGTCGCTGGATGGTCTCGCGCTGCACCGCACGCTCCTCCTTCGAGCCCATAAACTTGAACGCTCGGATCGCCGGACACCAGCGCTTGAGTTCGCGCATCCAGTTGCCCACCGTGGACTTGGGCACGATGATGATGTGCGGACCGTCAATGCCGCGCTCTTCCTTGAGGTACGCGAGCAGCGAGATCGACTGGAGCGTCTTGCCGAGCCCCATCTCGTCGGCGAGAATGCCGTTCACGCCCGAGTCGTGGAGACGCACCATCCAGTTGAGCCCCTCGAGTTGGTAGGGCTTCATCTGGCCAAACTTGATGAGCTTGGGCTGCTGCGTGATGCGCGTGAACCGCGCCTCTTCTTCCATCGCGATCAGCTCCGTGTCGGCGTCACCGGCCTCTTTGGCTTTGTTACGACGCGACTGCTTGGCGTCCTTGTTCTTGGCCATCTCTTTCCCCACGGCACTGGACCCGCCCATCAGAAACGACGTGAACACGTCCGACTGCGCCATGAAAAACGCCATCTTGCGCTCGCTCTGCGGCTTCTTCTGCCACGCCTCGTCCAGTTCGAGCCGCTGCTTCACGGCCTCCAAGTGCTTGCTCTGGCGGTCGCGTTGCGCTTGAAGAGCCTGCTCTTCTTCTTGCTGCAACGCGCGCTTCTCTTCGCTCGTGAGCCGGCTCGCTGGGGCCGCACTCGCATCGCCCTCCTCGGCGCTCGCGTCGTCGTCGTCGTTTGTCGCGTTGTCCTCGCCCGTGTCGCTCATCTCGACGTCGTCGTCCTCCACGGTCTCGGCGTCCTCGTCCACACTCGCGACGTCGCTACTCGCGCGTTTCGCCGCGGATTTCGACGCGGATTGCGCGGCGACCTCGTCCGCGGAGCTCTCCGCGCCGCTCGACGCCGCGCTGCTGCTCTCGCGGTCGCTGTCGCTCGCAGACGAGCTGTGGTCGTCGTCCTCGATGCGCGTCTTCCCCATATTCGTGCTCGTGAGGGGGAGGGATTCGGTTAGGTCCAAACGCGTCTAACCGCCTTTTCGGCCCGTGCGTCTAACCTGCGTGTGAAAAAACTCGTGGGGGAGGAGGAGACAGACAACCGTTCCCTCCCTCGCGCGCGTTCCTGTTTCGCGCCAAACCGTTCGCTTCCCGCCCTACTAAATACGATCTTTCACTAAGTACGAAATACGTGGCCCACACTCAACCGGAGTGATGGTCTTGCTGGTTTCCCCTTGGTTGCAGTCGACGAGAAAAATAGGCTATGCGTCTATTCCGACGGTGGTGCGTGGCCTCGTCGCGTTCTCTCGCGCCATGGACCCAGCGACCGACGCCACACATGACGCGCGCGACGTCGGCCACGTCGTCGAGCTGTTCCAGCAACGCAAGTCGATGATGCGGCGTCGCTCGTCGCTGGCCGTCGCGCCACCGGCGATCCCTGAGCACGTCGTGGCCCCGACGGCCACGCCGCCCGAGCTGATCGCCGGCGACCAGACCGCTCGGCCGCACTTTCTCAAAGACCGCTCGGTGACCATGCGCGAGAGCGTGCGGCTCTCGACGTCGTCGTCGCGCGGCGCCGCTTCGGGCCACCAGTCCAAGGCCAGTGCGTTTCTCTCGCAACTGCTCGAGCTGTCGCGCACGGCGGCGGCCGTGTACGACAACAAGGCCTCAAGCAGCTCGAACCAGCAGCCAGCGGCTGACACCAACAGATCCAGCCACGGCGACGTGGGTGACCCCGGACTTGTGCCACAGACCAGACGGCAGAGCATTGTGATCAGCCCGTCGCACGTCACCAAGTTGAACCAGATGCAGCAACAAAACGCCATGCAAGCGCCGCTCGCACCCCCACGCCCACCAATGGGCAGTGGGACCATCGATCTGCTCTTGGTACCTCCAGAGGACGCCAACGAGTACGTCACAGAAGACGAGTTGCAACAGCGGCCGCTCGCGCAACTTGTGCTTGATTTGGGTCTGTACAAGAAGAAGCACGGCACGTTGTTGCGGATACTGAATGAGATCCAACGTCGTCTCCACGATGCCGAGATCGAGTCAAGCACTAATCGATCCAGCCATATTACGATGTGCCGAGACCTCGTGGACGATGGGCTTCTCTCGGGGGTCGTGCTGGTGCTGCGTGAGTTTCGATTCCACGTCGCGCTCCAGACTGCAGCCGTCGCATTGCTGTCGTTTATTGCCGATGTATCTGATTTGTATGCGTACATGATGGCCGAACTCGATATCGAGCCGCTTGTGCAGAAAATTGTTGCTGTACACGTATCCCAAGAGCGATTGGTGATGAACGGATCCTCACTTATCCACACCATCTCGGAGAGCAAGCACAAAGCGCAAGTCGTGAAGATGTACAAGGCACGTCAGCTTGAGATGGAGAGAAAGCGTGCAGCGTCGTTCGTCGAGGCGTTCGTAGCGGAGCGCAAACACTCCAAGATGAGAGGCCCAGATTTTGAAAGATGCGCCACTCCGACTTCACGAGGGGCTTCTGAATGCACCGAGTTCACCTTGTCGGCTTCGCGGTGGCAACGCAGCGCGTTATCTAGGGATCTCGGAGTGCCGCCTGTGCTGACGGCTCACTACGATCTGAAAGTAGCTTTCACGCGCTCTCGCGCCAATAGGGCTCCGCCACTTCAGAGGTTGGGCGAAGATGGCAGTGAACTTTCCATCTATGAAGACGAGACTAGGGACATGACGAGACCGAGAACTTCGCCTGAACCCAGTAGGCTAACGAGCCTGTCGTCGGCATCAAAGTTGGCTGCTGCCTATCTGACTTCTCCAACCTTTGTTGCACCTTCGCCGATGGGAAAGCGCTCGAAGGCAAAGAGGGTCACACACAGCGCAACCGGATCGTCGCGAAAATCAATACAGCTCGCGAAGCGTTGCGATGCAGTTCAAACACGAAACAGCATCCCCACTTCCAGCTCACCAATGTCGGATCATGATCAATCCTCATCAACTGCCAGTGTTACGACTTTGGAAAATGATCGATTACTTCAGAAACCTATTGACGCTGAAAGCAGCCCTGATAAAGCATCGTGCCCCGCTGGAGCGTCTCACACCAACAATGGTCTATCTGACGAGGAGACAAACTATGACGATGACGAGTTTGTGAACGATGGTGACGGAGAGAGCAGTGACGCCACGGAAGTAAATCGGGATCGATTGTTACCGGTTGGTTCAGACAGCGATCTATTCGACCTCGTTGATTTGTCCGAAGCCGGAGCATTGGATAATGATGGACAATCGGACAAGGCAGATGGCGTTGATTCCGGATCAGAGAGCCCGCGGTTTCCACTGGATGATCTAGCGACCGCAATTGGTGCTTGTGGCGTGAGTGAAACAACGACCAGTCTCTCAGACACCGAGGACAGACTCACATCTGAGCTTGTCGGTCTGTTGAACACCTGTGTCAACAGTGAAGATCCGTCATTTCTTCGACGAAATGACGAATCATTTGAACGGACGGCCCTGTCGGGCAATAAGAAGAGAAACGAGACGGTGGCGCTTCGCTCATCCACGTATTTGTGTGCCCCGTCACCTTCAGTGGTGAGACCTGTGAGCAGGCGCATACTTGCTCACTCTACGAAGACTACACGTCGTCAACGGGCGTCTCAAACGGCTTCTGAAAACTGCACTGCTGCTGATTCGAAAGACTTGATGGCAATGGCACAAATTACGACGATGTTGGACAAGTTTCGAGATCCGTCAGAAGCCAACGCCGTGGACAAAGGCGCTTCTGAGTCAGATCCAGTACTGGCGAGTGTGGCAATCGGGCTGCCTCACTCGCCGGTTCCAGCTTCAACACCCACGTCATCAATAGCGCAAATCCAAACTCTTTACGCACGAGGTCTTCAGCATCACAAAGCAAACGAACTAGATGCAGCTGTCCGATACTACGAGCAAGGTATTCACTTGCAGCACAGTAGTGGTGTCCAACGCGAGTTTGCTTCACTGTACATCAATCTAGGGTCAGCACGGATGGCACAACAACGTCCGTACGATGCCCTGGTGGCGTTCACACAGGCGGAGCGCATACAGCCGTCCAATGTGAAAGCGCTCTTCAATGCTGGGCTGGTGCTCATGCAGTTGTCTCAATGGGAAGAAGCTATCACCAAGTTTGAAAAGGTCGTCGAAATCGACTCCAGCCACGTACGCGCTCAGTGCGCACTCGAGCAGTGCCAACGATCCGTCGTTCGAACAACTCGAGCATGATGGGCTATTCATTAAGTCTGTCTTTCACCAGTTGCATCACCACTCCTTTCGTGCAGCGGAAGAGGATAATGCCATCACCGGTTGACACTCCACCCAACGGAGCCCAACGCCAGGAGAGATTCGTTTTTCCCGATGGGAGTTGGTGTCCAACGTGCACCAACTCCCATCGGGAAAAATGAGTCTTACGACGCCACGTTCACTTCTGGTCAAGTGCGCTGGTTGGCCAACCACAGTTGAGCGCAATCATGATCGCTCCATCTCCGCGGAATGATGGTATTGTAGCCACTCCAACCTTGGATCAGATGTTCTTCTGTCTCAGGGAAGGTGTGCTGACCAGATTGATCGGTCATATTGAGACCAAGTCGAACGGGCACACCCATTCTAGCGAGGCGGCGTCTGGCTTCGATAGTTCACAAGTCGCACGCTTCTGCTTGATCATCCGATGGTACAGTATTCACAGGTTCCTTCTGCACGGACTCATCCGTACGAAAACAAGCTGCTGCCAAGTGGGTGCAGTACCTCTCGTGCCGCTGCTTCGTTTGAAGTTCATTTCCGAATTGCAAGCGTAACGCGAAACCCACTAGCAGCAAACGGGAGCAACACTCGACTGCTACTCCGCAGCAAGCTTCCCATCAAGCCATGGCTCCACACACCGAGCTGCGGCGTGACACATCGAGTGACCCGGCCGTGCTCTCGCCGCATTCGCCGTACCTTCGCAGTGACACTGTCGACAGGATCGACTCGGTGGTGGCGCACCGCTCGGCAGCCAAATCAGAGTGGCGCTTCGTTCCGACGCTGCTACGCAAGAACTGGTGGCTCAAGAAGAAGAATCCGTTGGGGTTACTTCTAGAAGTTCTCATCCCTGCAGCATTCATCCTGGTCTTGAGCATCATCAAGCACCAGACCACGGATTACGATGTAGCGCCGGGCTTCTCAGAAGATCGAGAGAAGTATAACCTCTTCCAGAAGTACGGCGGCAACGGGGATTCTCTCATCGCACCACAGTTTGCTCCGAAGTATGTTGTTCAAGAGACCTCCCTCACGGGGCTGCTCCTTCACATGGACAAGCTCTCCTTTGAGTTTGCGCGTGATATGAAGACCTTTGATGCCTCCCAGAAAGCTGATTGTCAGCGTGAAGTCGCATACGGCGGCAAGATCAGTCTCAACACGTCGTCACCATACGCCATCCCCAGCGTCTGCGACGGTCGTGTGTCGCCCTACAAGATCGCCATCACACCGGACGTTCCCTTTACGCGCCAGTACTTCTATGAAACTGTCAGCAACTGGTATCCGACAGTGTCAATCAACGTCAGTGACTCGGTTTCGATTGTCGTACCGTCGCTCGCGGACAGTGTGGTGTTCTACAACTCGGAGAAAGATCTGGAGGAGTATATCAAGTCTAAGGACTACGCTAAGACGGCATCGCAGCCACGAATCTTTGGAGCGATCGTGTTTGACCAGTTCCCTGTGGACGCGGCAATCGGAACATTTGTCCCTATCGAGTACACTCTGCGACTCAATGCAACCTATGTGGGTGACGACCAAGATGCGCGGTACGTTCCCCGAACGATTAACGGAGCCGCTTCGTCTTGGGACCAGTTCCAGCGAAGTATCGACACGCTAACGTACCAACAGTACGCCTCGGGTGGATTCATGACGCTTCAAACTCTAGTAGCTCGGTTCGCCAACTGCATGCCTCAATGGGATGCGACGAAGAAGACGACGTCAGGTAAATGTCAAGTGCAGAATGCTGTTGCAAACAGCAGTGTCGAGCTCGACTCAAGGCTGCTGAAGACCGTTACCAATGACCCCGCAATCAAGCAAATGATCGTAGAGATGATGCAAGCTATAGGCGCTTCGGGATCGATGTCTGCTCTTGGTCAAAATTTCACTTCCATCGAAGACTACGTGAGAACGGCAGCGGCAACCGCGTCGATTGAGTTTGATCCAGTGCTGACGACGACTCAATCTGAAGCACTCGTTCGACCATTGCGTCAGGCTCCACAACCGTATCTGGGTGCGACCACGTCTCCGTTTCCGATTGACCGATACACGAAGTCATCCTTTTACGATATCACGGCGAACGTCTTCCCGATCATGTTCTTGCTGACGTATTTGACGACGCTGTCGAAGATCCTCGTGAGCTTGATCTCCGAACGCGAGACACGTGCACGTGAATTGATGAAGATCTTGGGTGTCAAGGAATCGAGCATTGTGGTATCGTGGTACATCACCTACATCGTTATTCTCTTCGTGTCGTCTATCGCTCAAGTCGCGGCAGCTCGTGTGGGCGTCTTTGTCAGCTCGAACATCCTCGTGGTTTTCCTGTTCTTCTTTCTCTTCAACATGAGCATCCTGGGGTATGCATTCATGGTGAGCTCGGTCTTCTCGAACGCCAAGACAGGTGCCTACATTGGTACCATCCTATTCTTCATTATGCAAGCTGTATCGAATGCTTTCACTGATTCCTCGGCCGAGTCATCCAAGAATCTCGCTAGCCTGTTGGGGCCTACCGCTATGACGTTCGGCGTCCAGACACTATCGAAGACGGAAACGACGCACGTCGGTATCAACTTCTCCAACATCTCGACCTCTGTCAATAACTACCGCTTTAGTACTGTGCTGTGGTACTTCGCTGTCGACGCCATCTTGTACACATTGATCGGTCTGTACCTCGAAAAGGTGGTTCCGAAGACGTACGGCACGCCGGAAAAGTGGTACTTCCCCGTCAGCCCAGCGTATTGGCGTAAGCGTCGTGGTGGATCGAATCTACCGATTGTGTCTACGACCGAAGAAGCCGACGTGACTGTCCCTGTGAATCCCAACCTCGAGCCCGTGAGCGCTGACCTTGCTGAACAGGAGCGTACCGGAGCAGCGTTGTGTGTGCAAGGCGTGCGCAAGGTGTTCTCTGTGCCTGGCGGTGAGAAGATTGCGGTTAAGAATCTGCACCTCAACATGTACAGCGGTCAGATCACCTGCTTGCTTGGCCACAACGGCGCCGGCAAGACCACGCTG
>JAADVY010000792.1:0-12315 GCA_023336035.1 Pythium plurisporium
CGAGAGGACGACGAAGCGGATATCTCACACAGCGAGATGTCAATGGACGGACTTGTCGATGCTCCCCACGGCCACGACGATGACGGTGAGTGTGACCGCGATTGCGGATTCGAGGAAGACAGCATGGACGAAGTGGAACGATTACTTTTGCAACATGCAGAAAAGACCATGCCTGCGTCCAATGCATATTCCGAGACGATTCAGGACCGCCAGTTTACATCCGCTCTGCGTATGGAGGATGATGAAGACGAGCTGATCGATTCTGATTCCGATTCTGACGAGGACGCAGACGGCGAGATGGGAGCATCCGCCGCCTCTCACACCGAAGATGATGACAGCGTGCTAGTCACAGGCAAGGAACCGTTTGCAGCTCAAGATCATGACCCACTGAGCGATTCGCGAGACGAAAACGAAGATTCGTTGGATCATTTGTCACCTTTTGCGACCAGCGCTCACAGTGACGAACCACGCGAACGACACGTAAATGACGATGACGCGAGTGGAGTGAACGGTGAAGACGAGGAGACGGGGCACGGTACGTCGATCGTGAGTGACGACGATGACGCTGTAGCGGAAGTCGCTTCCCCGCCTGTTGCCGCTTCGTTCACTTCGACATCACGGGCATTAAAGAACTTTGACGAGAGTGACGACGAAGGCGAGGACAAAGAACCACGGCCAGCTGTGACATCTATGGCCCCGCTCAGTTCGCAGCTTCCTCCTTTGTCCGGGTTGGGCAGTCGGGCCCGTGCCCCAGGTGGTAGTGGCTCACTAATGAAGGCCCTCCAGGCCACCCGTGTTGCGATGAGCTCATCGGACAGTGACGACGACATGGACGAAGTGGAGAAGCTGATGGCGACGCAACGCCAGCTTCGGAAACCCATTGCTTCTGTCGAGACCACGCTCAGTGCGCAGACGTCTCTGACGCATAAGTCACATGACGAGGATTTCGATGATGTAAATGACAATGGAGACGACGGCGACCATGAAGAACGACAAGATCTCTCAGTAGGAACACGCAGTTCTTCGGTCGAGGAGATGGAAGCGGAAAAGCGCCATGGCAACAGCGTTTCGCATGCGGAGTCGGTGGAAAAGAGAGATGCGGACGAGCTTGAGGAATCTCAAGTCGACGCGGACTTCAGTGAGAGAGAAGACGGTGACGCGAGCTTCGACGACGCGTCGGGAACGTTTGGCATGTCATTCGGCGATGACGTTTTAGAACGTGCTCTGCAAGGATCCACGAGAGCAGCGCCGACCACTGCGACGCTAGCAGCTCCAAATGCCTTTGCAGCCGTCACTAGCACAACGTCTACATCGCGGACCCGCCCCGACTCTGACTCCGAAGATGATGACGAGAGCAACGACCATGATCTCCGGACAGCATCTTTGGCGTCCACGTTCGGCTCGTCGGCCAGTTTACTTGGACGAAGTCGCACGCTCGGTGCGTTGCAGCCACTCCCGTCGCTCGGGAAGAAGCCGTTGCATGGCGTGGGTGCATTGGTGGGACGACGTCGAGCTGTGATGGATGAAGACATGGACGACATGGACGAGGTCGAGCGGCTTTTGCTTGAGCAGAGCAGCATGCGATCGGCCAAGCCCGCATCGACACCAGTGGCATCCTCCATACGACGCAGCAAACACGCCGAGGACGACGACGCGTTTGACGCGGATGCGATTCCAGTGTCACCACTCAAGGATACAAATCTTCCCGCTGACGACGATGAATTTGCCCACTTTGATCGCGACGACGAGGACGAAGTATCTCCGCGACGGAGACGAGACCAAGCGGAGGCGTCCGGTAGCGAGTCGGAAACGCAGGGCTCGGCGCCGTCCAGTCCCTCAAAGATCCCGATCCTCCCAGGGAGCTCGCTGCTCAAGAAAACCTTTGGTGGCGCGACGTCGCCCACGCGCTCGCCCGTGAAATCGCGGCCACGCATGGCCAGCGCGCGCAGTGAGGAAGACGGCGCGGACGAATATTTGGAAGACTCGTTTGATCTCGAGGAGTCGCTACAAGAAGACGAGGAAGACGTCTAGTAGACACGATAAAAAATGAGTAAAGCCATCTGTACAATATACCCATACAGGACGGTCTCGCCTGCCGCTGGCTTATCGTCTGTATGCACTACCAGCAAACGCAGGCGCGACGGTCCCTTCTGAAGCGAACAGCAGCTGATTGTACCGGTCGACGCACTCGCTCGCGGCGAGTCCGCCAAACTTGACCTGTCCGATGCCTGCCCCGACGGCGAGTGCGGCGAGGAATGCAGCATCCGTACCTGAATGCGCTACACTCGCACCAAGAATCACTGCCATTCCGTACCGTCTCGCCGTGGTGATGCTCTCCAGAACACGAGACAGCGTCGCGAACTGATCGAGCTGCAGCAGTACCGTGTTGGCCGCACGTTCTTCTTGGATGGCCTCGAGTCCGTGGATATTCACGAGGTCCCTCGCCACAACTTGCAGCCGACAGTTCGCGTCACCGCCCAACAATCGACGTGACGCCAACGCCTCTGCTCCTCCCTCGACGGGCTGCACGTCGTGCTCGCTGCTCATCAGAGCCGTGAAGGACTTGATATCTCCGCCGTCGAACGGATCCACAACCGATGCGACGTCCAGTTCCTGCACGCAGCTTTGGATCATCTCGAGCAGCTCCTCGCTGCTCTTGATCACGCCACTCGAGCCAGGCACCCACTTGTCGGTGTCGTATGTAAACACCGAGCGTGCCTCCTCGGGGGCCGATGCCTCGTCGTCGGTTCCACTTAAAAAGCCACCAGAGGTGGTTGTGGGTGCCGGTGTCACGAACTCCGAGGCCGCAAAATCGATGCCGAACTCAAGTCTCAATGGCGTCACACTCGCGCTGTCGAGTAGCAGACTCGCTGGTCCTCCACCGCCGTCCACACGGGCTCGGGTCTCTTCCAGTGCACCTCGTAGAATCTGGAAGGTCTCTGCGATCGTCTGCAGCTGCGGTGCGAAGCCTCCGAACGTGCCCAGGTTACTGAACCCGACACCTCGCGCGTCAAGTTGCTGACGCACCGAGCGGCTGAACTCGGCGCCGATCTGCAGTGCGTCGGCAAAGCTTGTCGCGCTCACGGGCGTGACGAAAATCTCCCGTACAAACAACTTGGTGGCCGCGAGCGCCCCGGCGTTGATCACACTGAAAAGCGGCATGGGGACACAGACGTTCTCCAGCGGAAGCTCGAGCAGTGCCGCGATGTGCTCGTGGAGCGGTCGCTCAGCGTACCGCACGCCGGCCTTACAGACCGCGATCGAAGCCGCGAGGCAAAAGTTCCGTCCAATGTCGTGCTCTAGCAGCAACAGCGCCGAGTCGACGGCCTGCTGGTCGGTGGGCTCGAGGTTCACGAGCGCCTCGGCGAGCAGATGCTGCGCCTGCTCAGCGCGACGCTTGTATCCTTTGCCGCCGTATCGTTGCTTGTCGAGCGGGATCGTCGGCGCGAATTCGTCAAACGATTCGGGGCGATCGGGGCGACCGGACGCGGCGCTCGAGCAGCTCGCCTCGAAGACGCCCTTGCCCGTGTGGACCCGCACGAGCACGCCTGGCAGTCCGAGACCGTCAAGCACTTCGACGCACTCGAGATGGAAAATACCTCGCTTGGCCGTGGCACGACCGTAGAGTAGTGAGGAGAGCACGAGAAACGGATCCTCCGGACGGTCCGCGACCACTTGGTTGATCACCTCGTTCAGCGTCTCTTCCAACGCGTGCTCGTGCACGTAGCCCTCGACAAGGTCCCGCTCCCGCACGTGCGCGTCGCTTTCATCGTCTTTCGTGTTGTTTGCCTGCGCGTCACGCGGCGACGCGAGCTTCTTGGCGCCGCCCATGCCAGGAAAGAACGAGTCTGGCCGACCACGACCTTTCAAGATCCACATGGGATCCAATATCGCCGAATCGTACTTTGTAGAATGCATTTCAAACAAAAGATATCACATGTCGCATATTGCACACTGTGATACTTGGCCATCCTCACCACCCGACGGCCCAATATACAGTCACCAGTGAGGTAGTCACATGATCATCCCGATGTGCCTATGCCCCTCTGAGGCCTCGCTCGTCGGAAGGTGTATCCGCATTCACGCAGGCCGTGAAGCCTTCGCCTCATTTTAATGATGAGACAAATTTTGCGAGTACCCTGTGACTATTCTCAGCCCACGTGTCGGCAAGCTCGCCGTATTCTTAGCAGGGGCTTTCGGTTGCGCCGGTGGCTATGGTGCCTGTCACTTGGGGGGCTTTGCATTTGTATCAGGGACCGACTCGCAGCCGGCAAAGAGGAAACGGTCTGCCCCTCACCCACATTGGGGACTGCGATGCTGCAAGCGCCGCGGGTCTGAGCTCGCTCGCGGGGGCCGATCGCTTTCCTCGGGTCGTGGCACTGTCGCTCGCGGTTCAGCTGAACTGCTCTTGACACGCCCCTTCCTTTCTCTCTCCCGCTCTCGGCCTGAAGGAGCTTCCTTGGTTGTCATGGAGAACTATGAGAGCCTGGGCACCATCGGCGAAGGGTGGGTCTGTCGCCTTTGTCTTGTTCTCTCTCTAGGACTCTGCTGATTGAGAGCTGTGTGGTTGTGTCCTCAGCACGTACGGTGTCGTGCTCAAGTGTCGGCACAAAGTCACGGGGCAAATCGTGGCGATCAAGAAGTTCAAAGAGTCGGACGACGATGAGCAGGTGAAGAAGACGGCGCTGCGCGAGATCAAGATCCTCAAGCAGCTCAAGCACGAGAATATCGTGAGTCTGCTCGAGGTCTTCCGCGTCAAGGGCAAGCTCTACCTCGTCTTTGAGTACGTCGAGAAGACGATCCTCGAAGAGATCGAAAAGAACCCCGAGGGACTCGACCCGCTCGCGATCAAGCGGCTCATGTGGCAGCTCGTGCGTGCGCTCCACTTTTGCCACCAGCACAACATCATCCACCGCGATATCAAGCCAGAAAACTTGCTTGTCTCTCGCAACGGTGTGCTCAAGCTCTGCGACTTTGGCTTCGCGCGGCCGCTCGCCGGTGCGGGGGCCAAGTACACTGAATACGTTTCTACGCGATGGTACCGCGCCCCCGAGCTACTTGTGGGTGATGTCTCGTATGGGAAGGCCGTGGACGTGTGGTCCATTGGTTGCATGTTCGCCGAGATCGCGACGGGGCTTCCATTGTTTCCAGGCGACTCGGACATCGACCAGCTCTACCACATCATCAAGTGTCTGGGGGGCATCACCCCACGACAGCACGAACTGTTTCGCAAGAACTCACTGTATGTAGGCGTGAAGCTCCCCCACGCCACCGAGCGGGAGCCGCTGGACGCGCGGTTCCCACAGTTTGACAAGCACTCGCTTGACTTGCTCAAGCAGACCATCAAAGACGAGCCGCTGGATCGATGGACGTGCGCCGAGCTGCTGAATCATCCGTTCTTTGAGAACGCAAACGAGATGTTTGAGAAGGAGCTACAGGACGCGATTCAGCGGGATCTGAACGACACCATGTCGCTCCGGAAGAAACGCACGCGTACCCAGAAGCCACCTCCATCGCGTGGCGGAGGTGGCCCCTCTGGTGGGATACCGAGTGAGGACTACGCCGGGAACGAGTCGCCGTACTACACGAATCTGTCGCAAGGCCTCAAGCCCACGTTTAAGCCGATGGTAGTAGCAGCCGCGCCGCTAAAAGAGAAGCCCCACGTCGTAGTGCCCAAGAAACCTGCACTGGGGCTCCACGGGTATGGAGGGGCACAGGCAGCAAGCGGCGGGGGTTTGGTGCTGCCGACGCTCTCGTCCATGACACCGTCCTCAAGCACAACGTCCACCGTGATCATCGACTCGACCTCGCCGTCGACGTCCTCGACTGTGTCCCATCACGTAACGCCTCCTACCACCACCTCTCCCACCAGCAGTAAAAAGCTCGGCAGTGTACTGCCGATGGCGTCGCACCCCGAGAGCCACAGCGACACAGCTCATGCGTTCTACACACAGCATCAAGCGCCACGGGTGTCCCTCACATCCCACGGCGCGCGACCGACGATCCCAGCCTCATCGCTGTACGCGAATGCCGTGCCAACGGCGCCGTACAATGCGACGCCGCAACGGCCTCCACCCACGTCTAACGGAAAGACCAGCACCACAAATGGTGGTGGTGTGGGGACCCCGACTGGCGCCAAGCACCTACGTGTGTTCCCGGCCGGTGCATTAAAAACCAGCAAGGCACCCGCCGCGTCGAACCTGCAGAGCTCCATCGATGTCTACTCGCCCGCGAAGAAAAACCACGCCACCTCAAACAGCAGTAGTCACAGCACAGCGTACGGCAGTCCGTCCCACGCGAAGAAGCCGCAGATCGCGCCACTCCACGGCGGCGACTTTAGCTACGAGAGCGGCGGTGCGCACTACGTGCCGCCCAAGACCTCCCACGGCGGCGGCGCCGCTCGACGAGCGCCGGCACACCCCGCGGCCGTGTCGCCCGCTGCGAAACAGCGGAGAGCCGACCACGATACTGGTATCAACTACCGGAATTACTAAAATGGTGTTTCACACGTCGCAGATGTATAGACCATCACTCTTGTTTTGCGAGAAAGGACACAAGCGAATTCCAATCAAGTTGATCTGATCCACTGAGATAACGACCGTTCAAGTCATCGTCTTACTTGATGCGCTGATGCCACCCCCCCCTTCCTCACGCTCAGCCCTCGTGCTTCTCTTCTTCCTCCTGGGCGAGGAACGCGACGCAAGCACGCACTTGCGGCCACAGCGCCGGCCGCGACGGCGTCGCCAGACTGCGCAGCACGCGCGTGCGCACCGCCACGAGCATCAGCACGCGATCGCAGACAAATTGCGACGTGAATGCCGCGTCGCCCGTTGCCTGCGTGTGCGTCGTTTGCTGCCCGACCGGCACGACCAGCGCATGCCACACGGCGTCGCTGCTCGCCATCTCGCTCCAGCCGGCGTGCAAGTGCACATTCGAGAGCACGTGCTTGGCCTGGCGGGGCGTGATCCGAGCCAGCGCCTCCTCCAGGACGGCCTCACTACGGGCCGCATCGCGGGTGAAAAGCCGTCCGGGAACGCCGCCCCAAAGGTGAAACAGCGCCACGACATCGGGCATCGCGAGGGACGGGAAGCAGTGCTGCGCACACGCTTGGACATCCGGGAGGCTCCACTGCGGCACGACAAACGACTGCGTGCGCTTGGTTGAGCGTGCGATAAACTGGTTCGGACGCACGATAATCGACCGTGCGTACACGAGCCGTGCCCCCAGTGGCGCGACCAATTCGTCGGTGGCCTCCGAGACGTCGAAGAGGTACACCGTCGCCGCGTCGCTCAGCTCCTCGCTGAAATCCACCTCGCGATTCCCCTCCTCGACCCGGCCGCTCATCGAGTCGACACGGGCAAACGTCACACCAGGAACGTCGACAATGCAGACCGGACGGGACCGCAAGCGCAGCAGCTCAAGGAGCAAGAACGACACAAAGACCGACTTGCCGACGCGTGGTGCGCCCGTGAGGATCGCCCGACGGCCTTTCGTTTCGCGCATAAAGCGTGGCTTGCGATCCATCGATGGATTGCCCGTGATCGCCCAGTTGAAGATCTCTTGTGACAGTTCACGCCAGACCGACGGGATGTAAAAGCTCGTGCGGGGCCATTCGTCTCGGTGGTCGTCTTGATTGTCGTCCCCCAGCCAGAGCATGCCGCGTGGCTCACGACAACGCACGAGCATCGGTTTGGACCGTCCGTTGGTCACTCGCGTACGCACCACATCGAGCCGAGAATATTGGAAACTCGCAACGAGCTTGGCTGCGAGGTCCCGACGCGACTCGTTGGCTTGAATGAGATCCGTAGGGATCACTTGTTCCACTGGACCGACCCGCACGAGCGCATGGATGGCCGACACCGAGCGATCAAAGAGTGGCGGCTGTTCCGGAAAGTACGCGTGCACCAACGTTTTGGGATCCATCCAGTTGCGAGGCGTGAGAAAGCGAGACATAGCAGCCTCACCCTCGGGCGTATCGTTGCCTAGCGCAAGAGCGTACACGTCTTCGTCTGTATCGACAAGCCAATCCTCGAGGTCACCAGTTCCGTCGTGGCGATCACGACGAGCGAGAAAGAGCGAGAGATCGCTGGGTCCCAAAGCGTCCGAGATACGTGCACACAGCTGTACTTGCAGCCCCGCGACCCGCACCTCACGACCGCGAATCTCGGTCGTGAATGCAGTGCCCTTGTGAACGACGAGGCAGCTGAGCAGACGTGAGGCCATGGTGCGTGCCAAAAGGCGGAGCCGCAACACTGGCGGCGGTGGTGACGATGGCTCAGCCATTCGGCAAGTGGCGGTTTTTTTTTTTCAAGAACGAACGCATGAGATGTTTCTCGACCTAATGGTCACCATCCATCAAAGCTTGTCGACTCCCTTTCTCGGTCTTTTGCTACCGTGCTGTACCTACCACGTCGAGCGACCACGGCTTACGCGCATCCCAGCGGCCTCGGCCGGTGGTGGCGTCTCGTTTTTCGCTTCCTCTTCATCCATCAAGTACGGAAGACTCGCGCGGATTTGCATCCAGAGCATCGGCATCGCGGGTGCATCACGACGGCGGATTGTCCACGTCGGTTCCTTGATCATCGCCACGACGCGATCACACACAAACTGGGAGGTGAACTCCACATGCCCGTCGTACGTGAACCGCTCGTGTTCCTGACCAACCGTAATGACGAGCGATCGCCACTGATCACTGTCATGGCCTGTCGCGACGTCGTGCCAGCGACGCGTGCGTTGCAAAATACCGAGCGCCTGCACTACCTTGGCACCTGTGAGTCGCCGCAATGCCTTCTCGAGACGAGCTGCACTCTCGGCGACATCACTCGTGCAGAGTCGACCAGGGATACCACCCCATTTGAGGAACAGTGCCGGCACACCCGTCAGAGTCAGCTGACAGACACAGCGACCCACGAGTACGTCGTCCAGAGTCCACAAAGGCAGTGCGAACGTTCGCGTGCGCGAGGTCTTGATCGGCGCGACGAGGTACGCGACCACAAGGATGGATTTCGCGTGTACGTCCCGCGCACGTAGCGGCTGGACGGCCACGCCCGACGCCGACATGTCGAACACGTAGATCGTCTGCGGGTCCAGCAGATCGTCTCGGAAATCCAGACCGCGCGTACCCTCGAGCACTTCCCCACGCTCGCTGACGCGTGCAAACGTCAGCCCTGGGACATCCACGATGCACACAAAGCGTGGGGACACGAGCCACCGCAGTTGCAGCAGCAAGAACCCGAGAAAAGCCGACTTGCCGCCCCGCGGCGGACCGGTCAGCACGACACGGTGACCCCGTGACGTCGTGGAACTCGTCGCGAACAACCAGCGAAAAACCTCGGCCGAGAGAAGACGCCACACAGGAGGCACGAACAGCGTCGTCTTGCGCGTCTCGTCGTGGTCGCCACTCAGCCAGAGAATACCACGTCGAGCAGAGCAGCGCAGCACGAGTGCCGGTAGTGAAGATGGTGAGGACGAGGAACACGACGACGGCGGGCCGTTGGTGCAGGTCCCGTTTGTGGTGCTCGAGCGACGTCGCTGAATTACATCCACCCGTGTGCAGGCGGCGCTGGCGACAAGCTTGGCCGTAGCACCTTGGTTTTGGGGGATCCGCACGATCGGCTGCATTGTTCGAGGCGGCGGCACGGGTCCCACGTGGGCGAGCACGTGGATGAGCGCTGACGATCCCTCGGAGCGCGGCGGCTGCTGCGGGAAGTAGTTGTGGACCGGTTTGTGGGGATTCATCGCATTGTGGCTCACCAGGAACCGCTCGATCGCCGCAGCGTCGCCAAACGACAGTCGTTGTGCGTCGGTGCTATCGAGCGGCAGGAACGCAGTCGTGTGGTGGTCACGAGCGACAAAAAGCAGAAGGCCCGGGGCAGCATCGTCCAAATGACGGAGCAGTTCCTTTTGCAGCGAGACGACCTGGGCGTCGCGGTCGTGGACCGTGGTATCCACCACGAGCTCGTGCCGCACGACGAGGCAAAGCAGTCGGCGCGTGTCCATCGCTGTGTGGGCTGTGCGTGTGTGACTGTTGCCTCAGGCATATAACGACGGTTGTCAACTGGCGGATGCCGAGGTCGCGTGGGTCACTCCCCATCACTCTCGATCCCATGCAAACGAGGTGATGTATTATGGATTTTTTGCTACGTACGTACTTGAATAACTCACGACTGGACTCATCGGGTGCTCTGTCTCTAGCTGTGCTCGGCCACGCGTCGCAGCGCGTCTTGTTCTTCTTCTTGCAGCATGCGGTGCTTCTCCTGCAGCTGCAGTTCGTGGGCGTACTCGACGAGGAAGCGGTTGGCGCCGACGCCAAACACGTCGCCGTGGAGCAGGTACCGTCGCGCACTCGGCACGCCGCTCGCACTGAGCCGCAGCGCCGTGCCGTTGGTGGAATGCAAGTCCGTGAGGTAGAAGCCGTCGTCGAGGTACGCGATGCTCGCATGGCGACCCGAGATGGACCCGTCGTCGGTGATGCACAGCGCGTTGCCACTGCGACGACCGAGCGTGACGGGCGAGCGACCGAGCGTCTGGTTCACGCCACGCAACGGCCCTTCCGTGAAGCCGAGCCGCAGGAACGGCGTGCCCGTCGTGGCGTTGGTGTCGATCGCGACGACCTCAAACTCGGTATCGCCGAGCCGCACGCGGTCGTCCACACTGAGTCGTTTGGGCACGTCGGGCTTGAGGAACACAAACGTGCCCGTGGTCGAGCCGAGGTCTTGCAGGTAGTACTCTTTTTCAAGCGAGTCATAGCCGATCGCAAAGTGGAACCGGCTCACGTACGGATCGTCGACGATGATGTGGTTGCTGTGGTGGCGGCCGCCCTTGGCGCCGTCGGCGGGATGCAATAAAATCTGTGCGTCGGTCTCGTCATCGGCATCCACGGTCTCACTTGACTCGCGAGACGACGTGGACGAGACGGTCGAGGGCGACGTGACGACGTGCTGAAGCTGCGAGCTCCCGCGCCGCGCCGCGAGCTTGCGTGGCTCCGTGGCCGACAGCGCCGTGACCACGAGCATGTCGTTCTCGTCGAGCTCGAGGTCCGTGCTCATCGCGCGGCGCGCTTTTCTCGACGACGGCGACGCGGCCGACAGCACACCATGCCGTTTCCGCGCACGCACCAAAGCCCATAGTTTGGGCACGCGGCGTGTGAGCAGCTGCCCTGCGAGTCGTAACGGCGCGTGCACGCCCAGCAAACGCAACAGCGGGAGCGCGGCGCCCCACACGAGCAGCAGCGTCACGACCAGCAGCGAGCGCCACGGCAGCACGATCGTCGGGAGCGAAATGGACGTGTCGACGTAGTGCTGCAGCGCCGCATGCGCGTACGCACCGGCCGCGACCACTGCGCAGGAGCACGCGGTCGCGTGGAGCCAGCTCCAGCGGGTCGTGGGCGACGTCGACGCCGCGCGGCGCCGGCGGGTGGAGAACGCGACGTGAGACGGGGCAGTCGATGGCGGCGCCTTGATGGGTGGCGACGGCGGCCGCGCCATGGCGGAAGACGCAGAAGTCATTCGGAGAAGCGTCGTCTCTTCCTTTTTCCCACCAACGGGGGAAAATCGACCGAGTGTGATGGGAGAGGCGTGGGCGGGAGGTTGCACGAAGGTGGTGCGCAGCCATCCTGATTTTGGAAGAGCGAGAGGGTTCGGTAGGTTGCACGAAGGTGGTGGTCGCGCGGAACATGAATCTTTGCCAGATGGGTAAATAACCACAAGAGGAAGGCGGGGGGGATGGACCCTCTGGGAATGACCATCATTCCTCTCTGTGAGATCACAGACCAGTCAGCAGCTCATGGAGGACCCCACCCACGGAGCGGTGCGCAATCGCGTGGCTGCGCTGTCGGAACGACGGGTCTCAGCGTGTCGTACGGGAGAGTACGACCTATTAATAGTGGAGGATCCAAAGGGGTTGAGGATCCCATCCCGTGCTCCACGATTACACAATCACATGCATTCATCATTCATGCTCCCCGCATGAGGTTCTCAAGCTTGGGACTACGCCGCCGTCCGCGTGTTTGCCGACTCGATCGCACCACGCAGCTCGGTCTTGTTCTCCGTGTAGTCGTCCAGCGCCGACGCGACGCTTGCGCGCGCCTGAAAGTCCATGTTCTTGCCCACGCTCTCGGCGACGATGCGCGTCACGACCGTGTCACCGGTCACGTTCACGCAAGTCTTCAGACGGTCGAGGATCCAATCGGTTGCGACGATGTACGCGAAACTGGCAGGAAGTGGCTGGCTAGGAAGGACACTCTGCCAGATCGTCATGGTCATGACGATGCCAGCGGCTGGCACCGGCGCGGTGCCAACCGCGCCGACCGTCGAC
>JAADVY010000793.1:0-12311 GCA_023336035.1 Pythium plurisporium
CGCGGGCATTCGGCGGGGCCAAGCGACCTCGCTGCTGTTCAGCGTCCAGCGTCTGGCGAGCCTACACGCCGTCTCCGTGCATCTTCCAAAGCGGTCGGAATCAGGTGGCAATTTTTATGCGCTCCCACGATCCCAAAAATATAGGGAGATGGAGTGTTGCTGTTGAAGCTGCATTTATCAACCAATCAATGGTCGATCATACCGGCTTTCAACCAATCAGACATGTCCTTCTAATGTTCGATATCTCCAGCACGATGACGGAACCCACAGGTGGCTGACGCCTTTGACTGGGATTGCCGAAGGTCATAATCTATCTGCCACTGGGTGGTGGATGCGTTTGCAATGCCGGTACAGTATTGCGTGGGGACGGGCAACGTTCCGAACGTCCCATTTTGAGCAGTTGATGGGGACGGTGCCAGTTGCACACGACACGAATGGTTGCGTCCGGTGTGACGGCGTTGTGGGAGTCCCGGGCATTTTGTAGGTTTCATACTCGTGGATCATTAGCAGTCTCCCTCGAGGACGGAAAGTGCCGTCTCTTCCCCTGAGCTCTTTTGAGTGGTGGCGAGGAGCTGGGTTCGGATCCGACCTAGTTGAGTCTGCTATGTAGTACTCTGGGTCAGGGGCCGACCACGATGAGGCCATCCGCCGGAACAGACACAGAGAGGAGAGCGCGAGGACCAAGCAAACCAATCGCAGACGAGGGATGCGTCCGACCTGCAAGGGGTGTCAACACTCTCGTGGGAACCAGGCCAGCCTGGCGAGCGAGGTTTTATGGAAAAACCTCCTGTTCCACGGTTTCAACCGACCGACCGTAAGATGGCTCCACTGAGAAACATACATATGTCTAGTAGAATCCGTTGCATGAGTGCGACCGACCGCGATTGCTCGCCGAACTCCTCCATGCTCCATGAACTGGATGGTGGCCTCTGCCTTGCACGCCCCGATGGAGAACATGTCACTTGTGAGGAGGATCGCCAGGCGTCAGTCTCGAGTCCAACGCCTTCCCCTCACGGCAGGTGCAGCGCGCCACTCCCCATTTTGCCTCCCCCCGCCCACTACGCCAATGACGGAGGTTTTGCTGGAGCGCCTGTCGCCTCTGGGAGCCGACGCCAAGTCTCTGCGACGGGAGGTCAAACGAGCGCTTGTCGAGGACGTCACCGTGAAACAGGAGAGCCCCGAGTCGCCCCCCAAGAAGCAGCACATGCCCGACAAACCCAAGGCGAGTAAGAGCGCGAAAAGCGGCGGATCGGCGGCCGGTGGAAAGAAGAAGGCGACGGCTCGCCACCACGAAGTCGCGGAGCTGCAGGGCGTCGTGGACGGCATTCAACAGCAAGTCGATGCCGCGTCCCGTGGCATCCAAGAGCTCAAGCAACTCGTGAACACGCATTTGATGGGCGGCGCGCCGGCGGCGGATGCGAGCGAGTCGTGGCTCGATGGCTGCGATGATGTGGACATGATCACATGCGTGTCGCCGCCGGCATCGCTCATGGCGATGGACCAGGAGGACGACGACGAGGCGAAGCAGGACGACGCCACCGAGTTTACCGTGTTCCCCGTGTACCAACAACAGGCGCTCACGTTCTACGGCAGTGAGCCGATGCCGTTCTCCTGCTGAACAACCCTGTACATACCAGCGTCTGTCGTTATTTAAACTGTGCACGCACTAGCGCGAGCTGTATCGTTTCTTAGATAGTAAGACTATCGTTTGCTGCGTTTCAAGTCTTTGCTCTCTGGGTCGGTTCGTATGGCCATTGATCTCGCTCGCGTACAGGACCAAGGTAATCGCACGAGGCGATCGAACGACATCATCTCGTCACGGACACCAAGGCGGGTGATGCGCGTGGGTATCGCCCTCTCCTCCGACCTCCATGCATGAAGCGTCTCCTGTGGAGCTCCTGACAAGTGATCTACAGCTCTTTCTTTGAACACGGCAAAATGCTTGGTCATAATCACTGTGTTGACGGCCCCTCCATACTGTAATGGGGGACAATCCTAGAATAGGACACAACTAGATGTAATCCACACCAAAATGTAGAATGAGCCAGTCAAAGCCAGGATCTTGAGGAGCCACACTCTCATGATTGCCGAGCCTTTGTCGGCGACGTGGATGCCGCCAGCGCGCTCGCTGCCGTGCTCTGGCTCACCAGTCGTGCCAACGGATCGTCTCGCTTTTTCACGATATGCTTGGCCGCAAAATTGCGGAGCTCATCGTAGGTGTATGCTCGCTCTTCCTCCTCGTCTTCAACGTGGGTAACGTCGCCCGCAGTCGAGACCATGGAGCGGGACGCAGCAGTAGAAGGTAACCCGCTTGAAACCGTATCATCGACAGACTCGGCCGACGAGAGAGAGGTTGCGGACAGCGGCTTGGTCGAGCCTGCGGTGGGTGTGCCCGCCGAGAATGGTTGTGGAGACAGCACCCCACGCGACGAGAGCTCGAAGCGACCAGTCTTCTTGCGCTGTTGCTGCTGGTGCTGCTGCATGATCGAAGTGGACGAGTGGTGGCCACGGATATCGGCTGCTACAACTGGAGACAGTGTCGCCGGTAAGATGATCATTCCGTTTAGTCCACCGAATGACGGGACTTGGACGCGAAGCTTTTGCGCCGGGTCCGACGCCAGTGTCGAAGGCCCGTGGCCGATCGGAGACGAGGGCATGGCGAGCGAGTCAGACTGTGCTCCCATTGGGTACCCGTCCAATGCCATCGCTGCGGCCGCGCTCACCTCGTGGTTTTCCTTCATGAGACTACTCGTGAAAATCTCGATCGCCTGCAGATACTCGAGAACGTTCGAATCGGTAACGTCGCGTGCTGAGTGAGATCCCATTGCAAAGTTCGTACTGCCGTGCAGGCTGAATTGGTCCGCATTCCTGGCACAATTGGCGTGGGCGAGCATCGTGTGAATCGAGTGCACAGACGACTTGATGCGCGTAAGTTTGTTGGTCGTCTCTTCGTACTCGACATCAAATGCCTTGTGTTTCTCAAGCATCAAATGGTACTTGGTCTCGAGCGTGCGGTATTGCTGCTTTTGCGTAGCACCTGTAGCGATTCCCTCTTTTGCCTTGAATTCGTCGATAGCCTGGGTCAGTTCCTCCATTTGATGCTTCAACGCCGCCTCCTCGCGATGGAGCCCCTCGACATGCCGAAATCGCTTAAAATTCTCCTCATCTTTGAGGGTGATAGCTTCAGCGATCTTGGTGATGTCGTTGATCCCAGTCATCTTTTTGATGCCGTCAAAGATCTGGTCATATTTCGAGACGATGCTATCACTCGTGGTCGCCAGCGCTTTGTCAAAACCGATCTTCCACGAGGAGACCACAGCAATTCGCTTGAGTGGACTCGCCACCTTTGCTACGGTAGCTTGAGTAGAGGAAGACTCGGAAGCTAGAATTCCTCCTTCGCTACCAATCGCACCGCGTACAGGAGTCTTAGCGGAAGCTGCTGGCTCCTCACGCTCGCCAAACACGCCGACCGCAGCGGCACCGCCAAGTCGGACATTCGCTTCATGCACATCTCGCATCGCGGCTTCGATCGCCTGGCGCAGTTCCTTGAACTCGACATCGTACTGGCGTTGCTCCATCTCGGCGTGCAGTTGGATCTGTTGGATTTCACGATTGACCTGCTCTTTCGCGTCGGTGGCCTTCTTCAGTTCGGCGATCGACGCATCATACCGTGTCTGGAAGTCACTCAACTCCTTCTCGAGCTTCTTGTAGATACCGTCGAAGATCACGCGATCTTTGCGTACCTTCTCGATCTGCCAACGGAAGTGCTTGTTGATAGAATCCATTTCGTTGCGCTTGACAAGGGACAGCTCCAACCGGTTCTCTAGTGACCGCACACGCCGAGTGATTGCTGCACTCGTCTCACCAACCACACTCCCAGCGCCACCGGATTCACTGGAGGGCTGCCCGACACTGTTGCTACTTGACCCGTCATGGCCACCAATCTTGAGCTGCTGTTGTTGTCGTAACATCTCGAGTTCCTGCTCTTTCTTGGCGATCTGCTCTTCGAGTTTAGCGACATTTTTCTTTGCGGCCTCCACTTTCTTCGTGAAGGTCTCGGTCATCTTCTGCAAATATTCCATGCGTTGCCGCTTCTCGTGGGCGAGCAATTGCTTCGCATCGCGGAACTCGATCGACAGCTCTTGTTTAAGAATTTGGTTCTGCTCATGCAGCTTGCGGATCACGTCGCGCTGTTCACGCACCGAGTATTTCTTTGCCGCAGCGGACAGTTTCGACGGCGATTTCATGACCTCTGTGGGCGACGAGAGCCCGCTGATACCACTGCCACGTGACGTCGGTTTGAGTTGCTTGCCGCTCTTCTTATCTGCTGCCCCACCACCACTGAGCGACACATCGTTCGCATAGTCACCGTAATCATCGTCGTCTGGATCATCTTCCTCGCCTCTCCCGGCTGCGGCGATGGTGGTGAGTCCTGCGATGATCCCGAGCGCGGAGTCATTGTCGAGCAAGCGAGAGACGAGGCCCAGCTTGTTCTGCGTTGCCATTGTGAGATTGGTGTGATCAGTTGGTCCAGAAGACAGGGAGGCCCGTTGCAAGACGACTCTATCAAGCAGAACCTAAATCGAGCAGAATCGTCCCTGGCCGTTTCCTCGCTCTGTTATGGCATGCCGCAAGAGACGGTATCTCAGTCGAAAAGGGATGTACAATTGCACAGCATTGGGTTGGGGGAGCCTTCCGATGAGATCCCCTTGGTTTCTTTTAATCTCCGGCACCAGCTCTACTTTGCACGGTGCGTTCATGCTACAGTCTCTACTTGTACGCTCTACATTCTATCGGCTTCTCGCCTTCTCTTGGGCAAGAAACTCATATTTTCCCTCGTGGGACGTTCCACTCAGCACAATCACACGACAGGAGTGCACCAGACACCTCCTCGACGCCTCGAAGGAAGCACATCACAACGTCACAATCACTTGTCAGCAAACGTCACATGTCATTTCGGCGCCAGGCATTTCACAGTCTCTGCTTCTTCACGCGGCGACACGGCGTCCTCGTCGGAAGCTCACCTTCTTGATACGAGCTACATTCAGTTCGCTTTCCTGGTTGTCGCTCGGAGGGTTTGTTTCTGGAAATGGCTGCGGCTCGTCACTTTGACACGGTTCGTCTCGACTGATCACTTCCGTCTCACTCTCACGCTGGTTGTGTTCCTCGCGTTCGTGCTGGTTTTCTTCTTGATTCCATTCATCAAGTGTACACACTTTCCCTCGGCGGAGTACGAGCCGCACGGGTGCGTGCATCACCATCTGCAGTGGCAGCACTTCGACCCTCTCCACGCGCGTCTGTTCGCCAATAAACACGACCGCTTTCTTCTTCTTCTTCTTCGTCTTCTCTGTCTTGACCTCGTCTCGCTGGTTCACGGACACCTCGGCTCGAGCTTCCACGGCAGCGTGCTCCAGCAGATCCATTGCGATACTGGTCGATAACCGCGGCTTCTCGTCGAGCTGCGTCTCATCGTGGAGACTATCATAGTGGTCATTGCGGAACAGCAAGTGCATTTCCAGATCGGGCGACTCGACACGGCCGCTCTCGATGCGTAGCCTCCGCATCGGACCTTGGTGGACGACAATGTGGACGTTGAAGAGCCGCGCGACGGCGAAAAGCTCCGGGTTGCCGCCCCACTCGCCATCTCGCTTCAGACGGTTGCAGTACGTGTCAATGGGCTCAAATTTGCCGGTTTGCTCGTTCTCGACAAAGGGCTGGAACAGCTCCTTTTCGCGCTCAATGTACTCGACCACGCGTCGCCGGATGTCGCCGTAAAAGGCCTCGTTGCGGTAGATCTGGTCGCTCACGGCCCGAAACAGGCAGTTGCCGTCCGCTTGGATGCGCACGACGCGCCACTGGAGGCGGTCGTAGTGGCGTCGCACGTGCGCGTCGTCCGCCCACGTCGCGTCGACGCCCACGACGTCGCGCAGCAGCTCGCGCGTCGCGTAGTCCAGCCGTGGCGAGTGGATCTCGTCGTCCGCCGACGAGAGCGGCGGCGTGGACAGGAACGACGCGGTGGACGACGGCGGTGAGAGGTCGTCCGAGAGCGCGGTGGACGATGTGGACACAGTGGACGCGATCGAGGACCGCAGCGAATTCGTGTCGGCATTGTGTTGCCGCTTGAGAAGACCAAACTTGAGCAGCGAATGCGAGCGGTCGCTACTGAGGTCCGCCTCGCTCGTGAGGCTCTTGGAGACCACGCGCGGCGACGATGTGGGCGAGTACTCGTCCTCGCTCGCGATGTAGGAGCTCTTGGTGCGGCGGTGTGTTGTGGACGACGTTGTGGACGGTGTGGACGCGTGCTTGCTGCCGAGCCGCAGTCCGTGGCCAAAGAAGCGGAACTTGGAGCGCGGCTTCTCATCCGCGGCCGGGTCCTTGCGGTACGCCTGCGGCACGTTGAAGACGTGGGCGCCGGGCATGGTCACGTGTGTGTGGATATGTGTGTTCTCTAGATTCGTTTAGATATCGACGCGGTGTCGATGCGATCACCTTCCTCGCCAGTACGGGGGTTTGTCGAGAAAGTGATTATATGACCGATCGATGGACGAAGCCTCTGGATCGAACGCGTCTGGATTGGACGGCGCTGGACAGGACCGCTGTGGATTGGATCTGGATCGCGTTCCTTGATGGTCAAGAAAGCTGTTCTCGCTTCTCGGTCCACCGTGCTGTGGGGAGAATCCAGTGTCCTGGCAAGAAAGATGCTTGCGTGCGTTGAGCAATAGCCCCCCAGATGGCGACACGGAACTGTTCTTCGTGCTAACCAATTTGCTTCGGCCAAGTTCTAGCCAATCAACGCTCGCTGATTTAGAAACGGACCAATGACACCTGACGTAACCGTCGAGAAAGTGCCGAGAATCTGCGATTAGCAATGGGCCTCTCTCATGCGTGCCTTGCAGGAAGTGTACAGTATGAGGAGAGGAGTACGGGCGACTCTGGATGACACCTTTCTGCCGCAGATCCCATTCGACTCAGAGAATCCATGAAACGCCCTCGGCCTGATCCGCCTCACATGGCGGCCGCCGCTTGAGTGCGGTCCATACAAGCCCGAGTGAGACGTCCAGCAGCTTACACTTCGGCAGCCAGTTCGCGTTCATGTCACGGAAGTGTAATAGCGTCTATTGGCTGAAATCGCTCGTGATGGCTCACTTCGTCGCCTTGAAGGGCTTCGCGGCCGTCGACGATCTTGCCTGCTTCTTGAGCAGCCGCTGGGCCTTCTTGCTGAGCACAACAGGAGCCGCAGAAGACGAGCGGCTGACACAGAGTGCCTCGAGGTCCGACGTGACGTCGCCGACGGGACCACTGTTGCTGGAGGCTATCCGGTGGCTCGTCGTGAGATCAGCTGATGCAGTGACCGCGGTTGTCGCAGCCACACTTGCGGTGGCCGCCTGGGTCTTCCATCGCTGATCGTACCAACCAAAATGAGGGCTCTCTCTACATATGCCGATGGCTTGACGGATGGAGGGCAGCACCTACCTTTCTCAAATCGTCTGGGCGGAAGCCGTCAATCTCGAGCTCGATCTCGACAGGTGGTGCGTTCATGTCTGTGTCACGGAGCGACCGCACACTGTCGTAGTGGTCACTGCCGTGGTACGCGATGTGGAGCACGCTCTTGGGTTTCTGTGCGTCGCATTCGATGACCATCCGCGAGCTCTCTTGGTGGATGACGATGTAGACGCTGAAGAGCCTCGCGGCTGCGTACAGCTCCTGGTTCCCGCCCCACGTCGAGTCCTCGCGCATGCGCTTGCAGTACTGAACGCAGCAGAGCAAATCCATCTATTAAGCAAGACAGACTTGACCATGGAACCCCGTTGACCTACATGCTCAAACTTCTCTTCGTCCTCCATGAACGGCTCAAAGTCGGTTCGCTTCGACTCGATATAGTCCACTACACGCTGGAAAGGAACCGCGCCAAACGCACGGTGAGAATCTCACACCTAAACGCGGTTCACGACGACGCGTTACCTTGCGGATCTCGACATGCTGCTGCTGATCTCCAAAGAGCTGATCTCCCAGTGCGCTGCCACACAAGCCAGCCAGACATCAGCCCAACTCATTGCATGACCACGTCCAGCAAAATGTACCGGAAAAGGCAATTGCCGTCGGCTTCCACTTCCTAGCAGCCACAAAAAGATCGCAATAATTGGCATCCACACACGGTCCCCAAGGCTTGTATCACAATCACGCACATTCAGCTTGCAACCAATATCGGCCAAAGTCTTGCGCATGATCTTGACCGAATCGTCGTTCACCACGAACTTCTTGCCCTTGCCTTTCTTGCGCTCGTTGCGCACAGAGGCCTTGCTCGCTTTATCCTCGTCGCCATTGCCTGCCTACCACAGCACTCCACACTGATCTTAGACAACACCAGCTCCACGCGTCCGCACAGCGATGGGCGACAAGCGTCTACAGGATATCACGCACGGCCGCACTTGACTTCTTCTTGAGCTTCTTGTCGCCGACGCTGCCTTTGCCCTTCGCCATTTTCGACCGTGGTGACCAATGCACCTGCAGGTTGATCTGCGAACTTGGTCGAAGTGTAACCAGCTTGCGAATCACCTAAAACAGTGTAACTTAAGCGAACTTAGCCATTATCGGATTTAGTTGAAGAACTGTAGTACCTTCCCGTCAACCAACCAACCAAACGCCGCGGGTCACTCGGGTCTCCCGTGACCATCAACCGATGTGGGGAATCCTGACCAACATGGTGACCACGAGACGGTCGTCCGCGCGCCTTCAGGAGAAGCAAGTCGCCGCCTCGGCGCCCGTGTCGCCCACGCCCAGCGCGACAAACTCGTCGCCGTCCACACGCCGCGCGCGCAGTGCCACCAAGGCTTCGCCGCCGTCGGCAACGCGTACCCGTCGCACGACGCCCACCAAAACCGGTACGGGCAGTGGCGCCAAGCGCGGACGCCCTCGCAAGACCCCCGTGGAAAGCGAGCCCGATGATAGCGCCGCGACGCAGAGCGATACGGCGTCGGACCAGCAGACTGAGAATGGAGCGGAGGAGACCAACGTGAACAAGCAGCTCTTTGTGGAGGACGCCGAGATGACGCAGCCGGTGGATTTGAGCGGAGAATTGGAGCAGACGGCAACGGCGCCGGAGGTGGAGCCGGAAGAGCAAAAGAGTGAGAAAGATACTGCGATGGTGGAGGATGCGAAGGATGAGGACGAGACGGAACCAGAAGTAGTTGCAACGACCGAGTCCACCACCGAGGATGAAGCCGAGGTGGAGCCGGAACGACCATCGATTGACGATTTCGAGCAGAACAAACCCGTAGAAGATGAGGAGGACGGCGAGGACGAAATTGTGATGATGGATTCGTCGGACGAAGAGGAGAAGGAGAATGCAGAGGAGGTGGTCCCCGCGGCTTTGGTCGACAGCACGAGTGGTGTCGACGAAGACGCGGGAGACGACGAGGATGACGACGACGACTTTGATGTCGCGCAATTCGTGAGTGATCTTATTGCTCGGGTTGTACGCGTTGATGATTGACTGACGATTTGCTGTATGGTTATTCTCATAAGGCGCAGATGGCGGCTGCAGGCATCAGCCTTTCGACTTCCAGTTCATCAACAAACTCAGCGGCGACTACATCGTCATCGAGCGGTTTTCAGTTGGTCCCGGATACGCTCGATAGTGGCGCGTCAACACGTACAAAGTTCCTGGAGTTTGAAGGCACCAAGCTTGGCCTCGGTGCCAAGGTTGTCGCGTCGACCGCGTCTATTGAGGAGCAAAAAGTGCTCGCGCACCAGCTCGGCAAGGTGGCCAAGTCGAACCGTCAGCGATCCGAGGCACAGAACGTCTCTTCTGCTGGACGAAAGTGGTTTGACATGGCGACCCACGAAATGGATGCCGACGCGCGGCGTGACTTTGCGCTGTTGAAGATGCGAAACTACCTCGACCCGAAGAAGTTTTACAAGACGTCAGACCACACGAAGAAGATGCCCAAGCACTTCCAGTTTGGCACGGTCATCGAGGGGGCCCATGAGTTCAAGTCGGCGCGGTTATCCAAGAAAGAGCGCAAGCAGACCTTTACAGACGAGATCATGGCCGACGAAGGCGTCCGCTCGTACACGAAGCGCGTGTTCTTGCAAGTCCAGAACAAGCGTGCTGATGGCCAGGCCAAGAAGAAGAAGCAGAAGCGCTTTTGAATTTTGTAATGTACTTGGATCACTGTAGACGCATGCATACTCCGTGCAAGTCACCACACATCACAGCATGTTTGGACCTGCAGATCGCAAGTGTTCACATGTCGCAGTAGGAGCCATTCTTCCGTTAGAACCGGTTTCAAGCGATATCTTGGGAAGTCGAAGCGACGCCCAGCGAACGGTCGTCGGGCAGGAGCCGATCTCACTCCCGTCATAGAGCGTGGGCGATTGAAAAAGCTAAAGCAATTGATCGGTCGGTCGATTTCCGTTGAGCAGCCATGTCGAAGCGTGATGCGAAGCGTGATGAAGGTGACGACGACGACGAGGAAGAGGACGACGAGCTGTCGAGCAGTGGAAGCGATGGCGGTGATTCAGGAAGTGACGAGGAGATGTCCGAGTCAGGTAGTGAGCATGAGCAGAAAGCCGCATCAGGAAACGGCAAAAGCGGGGGCGACAAAGGCGGCAAAGTGGGCAACGAACGCAGTCTCCACAACCAGCCGTTCGACGAAGCCGTCGATCTGAGCGAGTCCGAAGACATGTCCGAAGCAGGCAAAGACTCCCCCAAGAAGACAGCCAAGACATTAAAGAACATGCCGTTCGATGAGGCCTTGGAGCTCTCAGCGAGCGCACAGGACTTGGAAAGTCCCGTGAAGAAGGCGCCGTCGCAGGTGGGGAAAATTGCCGGCATCGCTGAGAATGCTGTCGACAAAGGCAAGAGCGCTGCAGCCGTAGGTGCTGGTGCAGAGGTGAAAAATCGACCGTTTGACGAAGAAGTGGATCTGAGCGACTCGGGAGACAGTGTCGATACAAACGAACCGTCAAGTCCAGACAGGAAGAGTATGAAGAACCAAAAGGCAGCACCCGCAGCACAGCCAGCGGCCGCAAAGGCCAAAGAGCCGACACCAGCAGCAGCTGCAACTGCTAAGAAAGAGGAGAAGCCCAAGCCGGCAGAGAACAAACCCACCCCACAAAATGCAAAGCCCGCATCCGTCGCGACGAGGCAACCGGAGAAAAAGACGCCCGAGCCAAAGCGAAAGGACGAATCGGAGAGCTCATCCGGTGAATCTGGTAGTGACGAAGAGGAAGAGGATGACGACGATGAGGAGGAGGACGAGGAAGAAGAGGAAGAGGTGGCTCCGAGCAAGCAGCAGAAGGGCGCACGTCCAGGTGGCGGAGCGAGTAGTAGTGGATCGAATGCAAAGGATGCGGCCGCAACCAGTGCCGCCCACGCGACGATGATGGCGAGCGCCGGTGCCTACAAGGAGAGCGACTTTGCGAACCTCAAGGTCTCAAATGAAGTGAAGGAACTGTTCCAATATATCGGCCGCTTCAAGCCCCAGGAGATCGAGCTGGAGACACGGCTCAAATGCTTTATCCCCGAGTACATTCCAGCTGTGGGCGACATGGACGCATTCCTAAAGATCCCGCGACCCGACGGGGAGCCCGACAACTTGGGTCTCAAGATGCTCGACGAGCCGTCGCTGCAGCAAAGTGATGCGACCGTGTTAGACTTGCAGCTTCGATCCACTTCAAAGAAAAAGCACGGTGACATTGTGGTGCGTAGCATCGAGAACGCCGAGAAATCTCCCAAGGAGATCGATCGGTGGGTCAAGAGCATTGCCGACTTGCACCGTACAAAGCCCCCGCCGCAAGTCCACTATACCAAACCGATGCCCGACATTGAGAGTCTCATGCAGGTCTGGCCCGACGAGTTCGAAGAGCTGCTGGGCAAAGTCAAGCTTCCCGGTGCCTCGCTTGATATCTCTCTTGAGCAGTATATACGTGTCATCTGTGCGATGCTCGACATCCCTGTGTACAAGAACGTCTACGAGTCGCTCCATGTGCTGTTCACGTTGTACTTGGAGTTCCGGAGCAACCAACATTTCATGAACTATGACGACCAGCTCGATCTCGCGAATGCGCGAGTAATGCCATTACCTTTGACGGCGAGAAGAGAAGAAGTAGGTTTCCAGGATGACTACCCATCGTCTCGAAAGTGAACGGCATTCGAAAACCTCCCCCCCAGCAAAGCTGACTGAATACACCTTCTCTTTTTTCCACATTGGTGCCTCTACGTTGATGACGATGGCTTATCATTGGCAGGAGATTGGTGGTGCTGCTGCTGTTGGATCTCCGCGTGCTTGCTCGCCATCTTCTGCTGC
>JAADVY010000794.1:0-12308 GCA_023336035.1 Pythium plurisporium
ACTTCCACTCGTCAAACCTCGATCACTGAACGAGAGAAGCGGCACGGAACAGTACTGCGCGCTACCGAAGTCGCACAGTTTCGAGTCCATGTGCTCGTCCAGCAGCACATTCTTGGCCTGTACGTTGCCGTGGATCAGTGGGGGCTCTTGAGCATGAAGGTATGTGAGTGCCTCTGCGACACACAACACCATGTGGACGATTTCGAGGGGCCACGACGTCTCGCCTTCTCGACTATCGTTGCTGTATCGTTGCTGCAACTGGCGCCGTTGGTTTAGGAAGCCACGCAGGTCCTGCTGGGGCATGTACTCCATGATTGCCGTGAGCTCCGACTCGTTTGTCCAGGCGGCTCCATAAAAAGCGATGATCCGTGGGTGATTCAGTCTCGACAGCACGCGGATCTCGAAGATAAAGTCGTCCAGCACGCCTGTTTCGAGCATCTCGGGGTGGTGCTGGTGCAACAAGCGAATACTCGACTTCAGTTTCTTCACCGCGACTGTATCCGTGCGATAGGATGCACGCCAGACCTCGGCGAACATACCGACCGCGATCCGCGTTTGCGTCTTGACGCCGTCAAACTCGACGCGCCACGCCTGAAGTTCCTCATCCTCCCAGAACGTGGTATGGTTCGACTCTTCACGAGCAGGGCTCGAAATTGGCAAAGGAACTGGCACTGGAACGGGCATCTGACTGCTTTGACCACTCCCTCGGCTCACAATACTCCGGTGACTGTGCCTGTGAGGATCAGAGACGAGGGGCGAGCGCATGTCCGACAACTCGCGACGGATCGGAGAAGGTGACGCTGACATGTTGGAGGCAGCTGCCTCCGCGGCTTGCGCTCGTCGACGTCTCACTGCATAGATCCAAAGTGCAATGAGGATGGCGAGGAAGAAGCTGCCGCCCAAGTACAGGAGCTGGTCGGCTGTGCTGGTACGAGGGCTGGCATCTGAGGGATTCGGAGATGCGGACGGGGATGGCTGCGATGGTGTGGTGACGGAAGACGACGAGACACAGACCTTGACTATTCCGTGAAGGTCTCGTTGGCGGTCGACAGAACATGACGCGAAGGCCGTTTGCTCGATATCAAACTTCTTGAGATCCGATAAGAAGGTGAACTGCGAGGGTGTCACCTCGAATGGCTCGATTGGATTGCCCGAAAGGTCCCTGGCGTCAGCAGAGACAACGTCAGTCCAGAAATGTGACGGTTCTTGCATTCAGTAAAGACCACGACTCACAAGACATCGAGTTTCTTTAATGCAAAGATCGCTTCAGGCACGGACGACAGAGTGTTGTTGCTGAGATCACTGCTCGCGATCGAAATGGGTCAGCTCAGACCGTGGAGAATACTCCATGTGGCACTCTTACAAGCACCAAGTACGTACAGTGTCTCGAGGTTTGGCACAATCAACTTGAACGATTTGATCGAGTTGCCCGAGGCGTTTCTACCACATCAGAACAAGCATGAGGAAGATACCGAGCAACGGAAAGTTACTCGTGTGGCTCTCGCACAGGAACCGAAGGGAATCGATGGACTCGGGCGATGCGAACTCGGTTACGTCGTTCCGCACGACGCTAAGATTCGTCAACGACAGCAACTGGGAGAGAATTGATGTCGCATTTACGATCTGATTGTCGTCCAGCACACTACACGAGCAAGTGTGAGATCGACGAGCACGGCGTCGAAGCAAGCAAGGCACGTGAATCCCAATCGTACAGTGTCCTGAGGTCTGACAGAGAGCTCGCAGCAGCGAGAACCCCACCGTCGTCGTGGATGCTGTTGCTGGACAGCGTAAGACTCTCCAGGTTTGGTGTGATTGCTTGGAGCACTGTTGGCAGGGTCTCGAGGTCGTTTGATGACAAGTCTCTGGAATACCGTATCCTTTAGACTCTCGTTCGTTGAGCAAGCAATACTACCGAACGTACAGTTCTCGCAGGTTCGAGAGGGTCAGTGTCTCGTTGGACGACAGCGTCAGCGATGGATTCCGGCTGAGATCAAGGTGGGTTAGATTGATCAAGTCCGTCAGGACACGAGGAAGCGTCGAGAGACTGGTGTTTTGGAGCGATCTGGTAAGTACACGTTAGCAGATACCCTGAGAGAAACCATTCCAGCAAGACTCTCGGACATACAGTGTTTGAAGGCCGGGGAAACGGCAGTTGAAGACTGCGATCGGGTTGTCGTCAAGTGTTCTACAGGCATCACCGTCAGCGTCAGTAAAAAAAAACTTCGACTTGCCAGCAGCAGAACCCCCTCTGGCCGCACAGGCTTTGCAGTCCGTCTGCGGCAGCTTTCCCTGCTGCACTGATGGCCGGGGATTCACACGCCTGGATGCTGTTTCCAGACAAATCCAAGACGCGCAGCTGCGACATGGTCCATACTTCCACGGGAAACGCCTCAAAGTTGTTCTTTGTGAGGTCGCTGTGCATGTGGAGACCGTCAACATCAAGAGTGGATAGGTTTTCTCGCCTCAGCAAAAGACAGAATACCCACAGCTTGGTAATGGCCGACCCCTCAAACTGGACAGGGACATCGTCGATCGAGTTCCCGGACAAATTCCTGCCGATCAAGAGAGCCTCCTGGTCAGTACACACAACATTTCACGACCCCCGCATTCTTTTTTTGTCGAACGCTCACACTTCAGTGAGCGTCTTGATCTCGTACAGCGCTGTGGGGACCTGCGAAAGCTGGCACCGTGTGCAGGAACTGAGCGGATCACGACGACGGTCAATAGTGGTATGAGCACCGCCTTCAGCTCGAGACGTACAATCGTTTGATGGTCGCGAAGCGAGGCAATGAGGCCGGGAAGAGCGCGGCAAAGTCGACGTCGGCCGCGACACTTACGTTTCGCACACACACGAGTCAGTGCCCAGCACCCCACCACTGCGGTCGTCACTGTACGTACAAGGTCTCATTATCCGGAAACACGATCTGCGGGATCACCGCGTGCTGGCTCTCCTGGGCCATGCGGGTCGTGGGGCGTCGCGTCACTTTTCGTGTGTGGATCGTCACGCGGACGCGTGCGTTGCCGCTCGTAATACGGCGGAGATGCCGCTCGTGGCTGGGCATACTACGTCGGTTCGATTCGAGAACTGCCGTCGCACCGTAGACGACGACCCACGAGACGGAGCGTCGCCTCTCGGCTTCTTAGCCTTCGGGCGGAGACCTTCCGACACAGAGCCGAGACAGAGCCGCGCCTCCATATTACGCTTGGGGGATTGGGCTGGCGAGCGTCCAGCAGCACGCTGTGCTTTGGTACAAGTCGGTCGCGTGTCGTTTAGGCAGTGGATGGGGGGGCCCATCTCCCTCAGCGGTGCTGCACCGTTCGGAGAAAGAGATCTCGTCGTTGAAGATCCAGGGTGGACCACAGCTGAGACCGTTCGGTTCGGACCGGAATGTACTAGAAGTTTGTATGTGGCCACGGTTCGTGGAGCTGCGACGTGTGGGCTTGTGACACTCACTGAGATCGTCAGAAACGGATCGGAAAGTTGGGTGCCGGAACGCGGCCGGAAGCCAGCGCGACCTCTGCGGCACGTGAGCCACGCAAAAGATCTTGACGGAAAAGGCAACATTGAAGCTGACGATCGATTCGTTTACGAAGCAGAGGCAAACTAAAAAAGAACGCGTGGATCCAGTCCGGTTCTGCCCACTTGAGCCCGTCGCACCACGGAGTGGTACGAGACCCAGTGGATTCGAACACGCGATCCACAATAGTCGTGATGGATCCACACGCATGAGGAGCCACTGCGGGGGATTCCACTCAGCTGCTGGACGCCACTTCATCGAGGCACTCGAGTGGATGGGAGAGCCCCTCAACGATCGTTGATACCGTGAAATTTCTGGAGGATGAGTCCGTGTTCCACGCAATAGCTGGTATTCCGAGCCTAAGGGATGCTCGGTCGAGCTACCAGACGAGTACGAGAGACCAAGTAGAGCCACATCCCTTCCTGAAGCATCGTTCTTGCGACCACACGCAGACAGGGCCTTTTCTTCAAGGCAGATGCGCTGAACAAGATACGCAAGTCTTGGGTATCCTTTCTATTAGATGGCTACATTCGATGGGGATCCGTTTTTACCCCGCGGTTCGTCTCCTTACGCGTAACCGGTTTGTGAGTCGAGACCCCTAGACCGCGTCTCTTTGAAGGTCTCCGATACGTAGCCTCGGGTTGGCACGCCCCCGTCAGATTCCGCGCGGGGCGAGCGCCCATGGTGCGACGAGCGTCGCGGCTGCCGCCCCATGGCAAATCGCTCGAAGAAGTCGTGCTCCAGCGCATCGCATCCGGCGAGGCACCGACGACGGCGGCTAGCGAGCGGCGCAAGCCGTCGGTCGCCTCCACACCCGGTCGACGCTCTGTCGCCAGTGAGACGCCCGTCGTCGTCGAGCATGGTGCGTCGTCTCTCGGCGCCCCGTCCTCGGCGACGCTCGAGCGAATCGAGTCGATGGCGACCGAGTTGTCCCAGCTCAACGACCGGCTCGTGTCGATGGCGACCACATCGACTGCGACAAGAGGTCCCCAGCGGAAGAGCTCGCTGTCGGCGCGAAGCTCAGAGGACCGCACAGCACGTCGCGCTCCCCGCGAGCAGATCGATCAGTTCATCCACGAGAGCATGCAGGACATGTACGCCGCGTACGCGAGCCGCAAGGACGAGGCCGCGAGCAAGAAGGCGTCGGGTTCGCGGGCCGTGTACGACCCGGCCAAGGGAGCCCAAGTCAATTTTGCCGTGCGGGACCTGCGCTCGACCGTGCGAAGGCTCGACAAGGTCTTTTACGAGGTCGCGACGGGCGACAAGCAGCGCCACCTCGCGGCGACCAAAATCACGACGCTCGTACGGGGCTTTCTCGCGCGTCGTCGGTATCGCAAAATGCACTACGCGCTGGGCCACTGGCGAGCTCGACGCTGTGTCGGCATGCTCACGCAGCTCGAGCAGTTCTCGGCCCGCGAGGAGTTTCTCAACCGCCAAATCGTGCGGCTCGAGAACGAGCGCAAGCTCGCGCTGCTGCGACGAGTGGTCGCCGAGATCCGCGACGTCGCGCTGCTGAACTTGCCCATGCGGCTCAAGCGCCTCGAAGAGACCGACCGCCGTTTCCAGCTCAAGCAGCGTGCACTCGAGTCGATGGTATGGGCGGCGTGGAAAGCCAGTGCGCTGGGGCCTCGCTCCCGTAAGAAGGCGACCGCCGACGCCAAGGCACGCCATCTCGCGGCGCGACGACGGCTCGAGACGCTCGAGCGGTTCGACGTGATCACCACCGAGATGGTCCACGAGGAGTTTCTCAAAGAAAACATCCGTGTCGTGCGTGCGAGGCACCCGTACTGGGTGCTGCGGACCCACTTTAGCGTGCTGCTGCATGACGAGTACTTGCCCATGAAGCACAAGGTGGCCCGCGCCGTCGCCCACGAGCGGAAAAAGCTGCTCAAGCTTGTGTGGCTCGTGTGGTTGCCCGTGTTTCGCGCTGCCCAAGTCGATCGAGCGATCGCCAAGGCCAACGAGCGTCGCACGCTCGAGCGTTTCGAGAAGCACCACAACCTACGCAAGATCGACGCCCACTATCGAGCGACCCACGCACGTAAACACCTGCGAGCGTGGGCCGTGTACGGGCAACGCATCCGCCGTGTACGCAAGCTCTTCGAGGACAACACCAAGGAAAACATGGTCAAGCTGCTGCGTCGCTGGCGCGTGCGGTCCCGGTATCAACGTCAGCTGCGTGCGAATGTCGTCGAGTCCTGGAAGGCGTACTGCCGTCGCGTCTTCCAGACGCCGTTCCGTGCGTGGTACAATTTTGCGGCCGCGAGGCGAGCCGATCGCCGTGCCAAGGAGAGTATTTGCGTGGCGTACCAACGGCGTGCACGACGCCACACCAAGTATACGTTTTTCCGACTGTGGAAGCACCAGGTACTGTTTGGCAACATCGAAGGGATCCATTCCAAAGTCCACTTGCTGCGCAGTCTCGAAGACCAGAAGCGACTCTGTCTCGGACTCGAACACAACGCGACTCTGTACCAGCAGAACATTCAGGCTCTCCACCAGACAATCCGAGGTCTCGAGGGTCAGCTCACGAGCAAGCAGCTCGAGCTATTGCAGCTCCACGAGGCCACGCAGGCCACGCGGTTCAGCGTGCACTCGGCCGAGCAAAGCATTGCTCGCGTGCAGGGCATGCTCGAGGCCGTGCGGCAACTCCACCCGGGAACACTGGCTCGGATCGAAAAGATGTTTGCGGAGAACCCGCTCCTCACTCAGGACCTCCACGAGGTTGTCGCACTCCATGTCGCGAAGCGACGCGAAGTGATGGAGAAACTGTCGCTTGACAACGACGAGCTGGAGATCCAGAACGCGTCCCATCAACCACTCGAGCGAGAGGATCAGTTGCTTTTGCACCGAGTCAAGTGGGTGCTTTCGCGGTTGGATCTCGGCGACACGATGGGGGCCCGAAATCAACGGCATGCACCCAGCAGCGACCTCGCGATGGACCAGTTGTGTGCGTTGTTCGAGTTTGTTCGGACGGGGGAGACCACGCGACTCACCAAGGACAATGACCCGAGCCACCCGCGGCCCGACACGAGCCAGAGCCCGCTAGACCGACGAGGCGAGCTGCACCGCGTCGAGCGAGCGGACCTGCTCAGTGCAAGTGAAACGTGGGTGGCGTTCCTGCAGGCTTTGACCGTGCGGTTCGCACCGGAACGCATGCTCAAGGTGAAAGAGCGACTGGTGAAACGAGCCGACGAGATGGGTACACAGCTCGACGAGCTCAAGGCGAATCGCCACATTTACAACGCCTACAGGTGCGTCCGACTAGAGAGACTGCCTTGCCCCCCTCCACCGCTAACTGGATGTTTGCGTGAACAGTGGCTCAGCCCAACCACACGCAGACCCGTCCGACTCGCACGACGGAACGGACCGATAGAACGAGAAGTCATCCACCGCATCAACAAAACGTTTTGCTCTACAAATCAACCTCCTCTTTCCGCCCCCGCCGTTCGGGACGAGGGCGATAACAACCACTGCATCCTCCCCCTATCTCTGTCACTCTCTCTGTGTTGCTACTCGATGGCCCGGGCTACTGGACCCCTTCCCTGCAGCGGAGGCAAACTCCGTAGTTACTAGTACAACGCCTCTGCTCTCCGTCTTACTCGTCCTTGTGGAACTTGGCCGCGAGGAAGAGCTTCTGGAACGACTTGCCGGCGTACCGGTTCACGTGCTCACAGTACGTGTTCATCTGTTTCGTGATGAGCAGCGACTCGAGGCGCGAGGGCTGGTGGACCGACTTGAAAAAGTCGGGGTCCTCCTCCGGGAGCACCTTGTCCGAGCCGCTCTCACGGAGCAGCTTGTTCTCCTCGCGTTGTCGGTTCTGCCACTGCTGGTACGCCGCACGCTGCTTGGCGAGCGCGCGCTCGTAGCCCTGGAACTTGAAGTGCTCCTGTGCGAGCTCATCGGCCCACAGGCTCATGTTCTTGAGGCTGTTCTCCTGTAGGGGGGGGACCATCACAAAATCTCCATGAGTTTTCCTGTGCAGTTCTGTATCTGTTCAGCTGACACGTACGAGGTAGGCGTTGGTGGCGAGGTCGAGGCGCTCAAACGTGTTGGCAGCGACGGTCTCGTTCTTCTGCACGAGCTCGTGGACCCAGCAGTGAATGAGCTCGGCGTTGTGGATGCGGATCGGCAGCTCCTCGAACACGGTGGTCGAGCGAATGTCGTCCTTCGCAAAGCTCTCCTTGGTGAACACACCGGCCTTGTAGGCGTCGACAAAGCTCTTCTTGAGACGGAGCGCCTTGAGCGCGAGCTGGCCCTTGGCGGTCTCGGCGGCGTCGTACACGAGACAGATCGCGTTCGGGCCGAGCGACTGCTGGTACTGAAACTGCGCCTGGATCACCGAGCTAGTCGAGAACGTACCCATGACAACCGACTGGTACCATCCGACCTTGTTGTTGTCCATGCCGACTTCGCGGAGGTTCTTCATCATCTCGATCTGGTACTCGTCGGCCTCCTTCTTGCGTTCGCCGTGCGCAGGCGCGGGGAAGCTGTTGGTCACTTCGAGCGTCGTGCCGTTCTCCATACCGAGCAGCGAGCCGGCCACGGACGCCGGCGCGTGCTCATGGCAGTGCTTAATGATCTGCAGCAGCGCGACGCCCTCGATCTCCACGGCCTCGACAGGCTCGACGCCGTCAAAGATATCGAGCGGCTCGTCCACGACGGCAGTGCGCGCGAACGAGACGCCGTTCGATGGCGCCGTTGGCGACGTCGACGTCGACGGGGCGGTCTGAGCAACGGGCTTGCTGGGCGCGGCGCTCTTGACGGCCGCCGCGGTCGCTGGCTGGCCCCACACCATGGTGACGCTCGAGGGACAAGAGGGGGGAGGCTTGTTGGTCGGGGGGTTCCTTCCCTTTGGTCCGGTCCCCTCCACAGAGAGCTCACTTGAGGCATTGGCTGACACCTGTTGAGACGGATATCCACCAATTAGCAACGGATAATTCGATTTTCAGCCAGTGAAGCGACCTACAAATCTTCTCATTGGTTGAAATGCGAGGTGAGACCTGTGAAAGGCTCGGTCCATGGTTGGTTGGTTGGTTGCGAGCTCGAAACGCTGCGGACAGAGCTCATTGGCATTGGCACCGACACGGCACGGAGACATCGAGCTCGTGGCGCGTGTGGGAAGAGATCACCAAGGACACCACCATCTACGATCGTAAAAGATGCCGCGCTCGAGACGCCAGCGAGTGAAGGCGCTGACCAAGGTCGCGCCGAAGAAAAGCACCGAGCTCAAGCAGAAAATCGTCGAGTCGATCCGCGAGGCCGCCGATGAGTACGAGTCGGCGTACGCGTTCGCGTTCAACAACATGCGCACGAACCACTTCAAGGAGGTCCGTCTCGAGTTCCGCGACAGCCGGTAGGGTTTCGCAGTGCAGAGAAAACAGGGAGGATGGAGTGGTATGGTGGCTGACATTGTGGTGGGAGTGCAGCTTCTTTTTGGGCAAGAACAAGGTGATGAAGCTCGCGCTGGGCCGCACGAAGGAGGAGGAATACGCCGACAACCTCTCGCGACTGTCGAACGATCTCAACGGCAACGTCGGTCTGCTTTTCACGAACCGCAGCAAGGACGAGGTGATTGCCTACTTTGACGCGCTCAGCATCACGGACTACCCGCGCTCGGGCTTTGTCGCGACCGAGGAAGTGACCATCGACGTCGGCGAGCTGCCCATGTTTATTGGCAGCATGGTCGAGTCGCTGCGCACGCTCGGTCTGCCCGTGGATCTCAAGAAGGGCAAGGTCGTGCTCAACCAGAAGCACACGATCTGCAAGGTCGGGCAGACGCTCACGCCCGAGCAGGCGCGTCTGCTCGTGCACTTTGACAAGAAGATGGCCGAATTCAAGCTCAAGCCGCTGAGCGTGTGGTCCAATGGCAAGTACGAGCGCCTTGCGGCCGCGTCGGAGAACGCGGACATGGGCGACGACGACGACGAGGACGACGACGAAGATATGTAAATAGAGATTCCCCCCACCGTAAGATGTGTGTTTTCTTTTTGTAATCGACCGAAACAACAATTGCATGCGATTTCGCTTGTGTTTCTTCTTGACCGCAAACCACGATCTGATCTATTGATTGTCATACTCTGCACGAGCTGCTCCCGATCGAATCATCGAAGGTGGTTAGTGCAGGTTCCGCGTCGTGAGTTCGGCGTCCGACTTGCCGTTGCCCCACTTCTCGACGCTGTTGCGCATGTGCAGGATGGCCACCGCCGGATCCGCCGCACGGAACACGGAGCTGCCGGCGACGATCATATTCGCACCGGCCTTGGCGGCGGCCTCGATGGTCGATGGGCCAAGACCGCCGTCCACTTCGATGTCGAGCGTCGGGTACTTTTCACGGAGCGTCTTCACCTTGGGCATCATGTTCTCCATAAAGCTCTGGCCACCAAAGCCCGGCTCGACGGTCATCACGAGCACCATGTCGACCTTGTCGACGAGCGAAAACACGCTCTCGACGGGCGTGTTGGGCTTGATCGCGACGCCCACTTTCATGCCGGCGTCACGGATCTGCTGGATCAAAGCGAGCGGGTTCTCGGTGGCCTCAAGGTGGAACGTGAACTGATCGCCTCCCGCGTCGGCGATATCCGAGACCCACTGCTCGGGCTTGGCGACCATCATGTGGCAGTCGAAGAACGCCTTGGTATGGGGACGCAGCGACTTGATGACCGGCGCGCCCCAGGTGATGTTGGGCACAAAGTGGCCGTCCATGACGTCGAGGTGGAGGTAGTCGGCCCCGGCGGCCACGACCTTGAGCGCCTCATCTTTGAGGCACGAGAGGTCGGACGCCAGCATCGACGGGCCGATCTTACACACGCAGCCGTGGCACATGATGGGAGACGAAGGGATAGAAGAGAGAGAGAGAGAGGCGAGGGACGGATGGCGAAATGCACAAGAGCTTGTCGCTCGATGCCGTCGAGCTCTGGTTCGATCCCCCTCAATGTGCACCATTTGTCAGTCCTCAATTTGCAACGCACGAATTGACAACCAGGTAGTCATTGCGGATGACGAGGCGTACAGTACATAGATGGGAGGATGACAGCGTGCGATCTCCGGGACGGCACACGCAATTGCACGCCACGCCACGCTGAGCACGGCCGCGCGCCGACGCGGTGGCTCCGGTTGGCGCGTGTCTCGCAGCGGTCCAAACAGCTCGTAGCTCGGAGCGTTCAACGACATCGAGCAGTTCACGTCGAGTCGTGCGAGGGGCAGCAAACCATTGGCCATCGCCTGTGCCAGGCGTGTCGGTAGCTCGCGTTCCTGCAGGCCCTCGCATGCAAACAACCGAAGCATCGCAGTTGGTCGGACCGCTAACGGCTGCAGCTCCTCCGATATATTGACCCACGAGCCTTTCCGAACCGCAGCACCCGAGAGACGACGAAGGCCCGACGATCGAGCAGTTTCCTTGAGACGATTTGTCTCCGTGGCTGTCGGCCATGACCACATCGTCATCTTGCAGGTGCCACGTGATCACTGCCGAGCACGCTGCCCATACGAGACCGTAGCCAGCGTACACGAGTCCGACAAAGCCGCCATGATCTTCCAGCCAGGCGACGGCGTCGATTTTCTTCCGCATGGCCATTTTTCGTCGCAACACACTCGTTTGCCTCACGTGCTGGTTCATAATACGGACGTGTGCTCCGTGCGAGTAGCACGAACGATCCAAAAGCAAAGCGCGTCACGCAGAGACAGGCTACGTATTCGTCACGGCCAGCAAAACGCCATCGCAGCGCCTCTCCGACGACGTCGCGTAGTGGCGTTCCACGCGCCACCAGTTGAACGACGTATTCGCCCTCGGGGTCGCTCCGTTCAATCCCACTGGAAAGCAGAGATCGGGACAGCCTTGCGTCCCCCGGTCGACGGCGAACGTCAGAGCAGCGTGTAGGCGAGCCACACGAGTCGAAGCAGTTGATCTTGGAGCTGTGCAACGTACACGATCCCACTGCATCGCAGTTCTGCGGTTGGATGCGACGCCAACGCCACCGCTGACAATGCCGCTCCCACGAGTCGGTAGTCATTGTACGCGCACCAAACCAGAGCGACAGTCTCCACGCGTCGAGCCGAACAAGGCACGACGGCAAGCAGCACACGCAGGAGACAACCCAGCACGGGACCACGTGCAGCCAGCGCACGACGAGTTTGAACGTCGGGTCCAGCAAACCGAGGGGGTTTGGGCAGGATGAATTGGATCGCGAGGCGTTCAATCGAGAGCTGGACGTGCGCAGGCGTTGTGGCAACTGCGCTGGTGAGAAGATTGATTGTCTGCTGTACGGAAGACGCGTCGTCGTCAATACGAAAGTCCACAACAAGTCCGAGACGCGTCACCGATGTCCACGCGGTTGGCGGCGCGTTGCGAGCAGCCCGCTGGATCGTGGGCATGGTCGTCTTCTGAAGACTCATACCACTGGATCCCCACGTACTCGAACGCGGTGGGTGGCACACTCGCAAACCCATCGCGAGGATCATTGTCGGCTGTAAGCTGCTGGCGCGCTGTGCCGAACAGCAGTCTACGCACCACACGGCGCAAGAATGGCTGGTGCGTCGCGACCTCAAACCCGCGACAACAGCTCACGGCGTGGAGCACACCAAGGGCCACGCGCACGCGAGCACCGACATCGAGGCCTTTCTCTGTGGAGGAGACAGATACGGGTGGAGCGATCAAGTACATACGTTCGCAAATCGCATCGGGCCAAATGAGAAAGTTTTCGAGGTGCGGGCGGACGCATTCGATCCTACGCAGCAGTGCGCAGTGTTCCTCAAGCAGCGCAGACGCCTCGCCCTCGGTCAGCATCACGC
>JAADVY010000795.1:0-12300 GCA_023336035.1 Pythium plurisporium
CCCCCCCCCCCCCCCCGCATTACTGACGCTTCGGATCTCTCATGATGTAGCCCACGTGGATCTGCAGAGCGTTCAAATGCGCATGAGCATCCAGCAGCTCCTGCTGGCGGGGCAGATCGCGCGCGCCAAAGAGAAGCTGCTGCTCATTGACCCGAGGGTATGGAAATGGCGGGGAATCTGGTGGCGTAAGAAGGAAAACTGATGCGGTTGTGGTAGTTTCTGGAGATCCATACGTCTATCGCGTTTCTGCTGGCGAAGCAGGAGTTGATCGAGCTGATCAAGGCCGGGCAGGTTATGGAGGCGCTGGGGTTTGCGACCAAGCACCTCGCGCCCTTTGGGGAGACGAATGTGCGTGTCGCAGGACGACGACACGCTGGGTGGTCAACGTGCTAATGAATTGATTTGTTGTAGGCACAGTACCTGCAAGAGATCGAGCACACCATGGCGCTGCTGGCGTTTGAGAACCACGCGCAGTCGCCGTTGAGCTTTCTGTTGGAGCAGAGCCAGCGACGCCGTGTCGCGGACGACGTCAACTCAGCCATCCTGCGCACGCAGAAGCAAGAACTTGGTACGCTCACAGCGACAGAGATCCATCCGTCCACGATGTACACTGACCTGATGATGGTTTGATGCTGCTTCAGAACCGATCCTGCCGACCATGGTGCGCCAATTCCATTATATGGAGGACCAACTGCAGGCAAAGCTCAAGCGACCACCTCGCGGCATCCAATTACCGATGGATATGCTCGAGGAGGAGATGAAAGAGTAGAGTTCCCAAGCTCCCAATAGCGAGCCGCCTCTCTGTACTCTTCGCAGTGACTCTGCCTGGTGTCGCATCCGTCTCACGTCGCCGACTGCCCGCCAGGTCCGGTGCAGTTCACTCAGTTTTATGTCTGCATGTCAAGGCCGGCGACTCACGCACTTTGACGACCCCATTTAATTTATCTCGATAAAAAAATCGACAAAAATGCTTTCATTTAATTCTACGAGTCGGGGATTGCCGTTTCATGGTTCTCATACAGTTCCTCCAGCGTCTCCAAGCGACGCAACAAGGGACTGGGGTTGTAAGGAAACACACCGGACTCGACGAGCCGCTCCATCTCCAAACGAAGGCGAATCAAGCAGGCCATCACGGGTTGTGATCGTTCCAAACGGAACCAAGCAAGCTGGCATCTCGGCCACGATGCGGTCGCTTGGCGTAGGTAGTGCAAAAGGTACTCAAGCATTCGCGTTTCTACGTTGCGTCCACTATGTTAGTAATCATACTTGTCGAGAGTTCATGCAACGAGCCATGAAACTCACCAGAAGACATGAGCATGTCGAGCACAACGAGGTGATCATCGGTAAAGACCTGCAATACATGGGCAAAAACCATGTCGGGATGAAGCTCGGTCTCCACATAGCGTGCTAGCGTAGCAGGAACAGACTTGCACTCGGTCATGTTCTGGTCGATCGTGAGTAGCTCGATGGCCACATCGATCATCACGTCGTCTTGTTCCGTGAGCACAGCAAAGAGGCAAGCGCGGCAGGGTAGTTGCTGGACGATCACAGACGTGAAGTTATTCAGTATACCGATAGATTTTTCTGGTGGCATTGCGAGTATGGCGGCCATCGTCACACAGCAGAGGTGAATCCATTTTTGTACTAGCGGATAACAGCACGTTTGGCTGACAAACGATTCGGCACATGCTTGATCGGATGTGACGGGTGCGTTGAGAAGGGAGTCCCTCACCAACAACGACAGCGGGCTCTGCAGCATTGTTGTGGCAGCTACCTCCCATGCGTAAGAGGCCAACTGCAGCTGAAGCCCACGAGCAGCCAACAGCAAGTCTACCATGGCGCACGCGAGATATGTTGGGACACCGCCATCCCCATAGTGCCACAACGACGCACGTTGAATCACTCGCTCGACCACACCACCCAGGTACTCCGTCGGACCAGCTGCATACATCGACCACTTCACGATTTCTAGCAAGCACATAATGCCTTCGTGGATTGCGTGACTGGTCACGAATGGATTTTCCATCACTGCTGACAGCATGGCCTCGAACGAGACGAGGCTCTCCATTATAACTGCAAGGTAGACGCTGCCATCCCCACTGTTGGCATCGTCCTCTTCACCAGATTCGTCGTGGTCGTCTTCTGTTTGCTTAGCATTTATCTTGTCGGCCTTGATCAGATGGCGCAGGAGCTGGAAGCGAGCCCCAGAACGGTGGTGAGACGGTGGGAGCAGCAGCAGTCTGGACAACATGGGGGACACAGTCGTCAAGTGATCACATCCGCAGCATACAAACGATCAACTAGCACGTACTGCACGGTTCTCTCCTTGATGGAGGGATCGATGACGGGAGTGAGCGCGTCGCGCAGTACCTCCAGTGCGAAGAAGGCGACCAGCGGATCCCTTTGATCCAGCACGGCCAGCAGCTCCACAACGAACGGCTCCCATGACCCGCCACCATCAGCAGACCAGAGCTCTCGCTGAAGACGCGCCGCTACGCTCCGCACGCGTGCACATGTCGCTTGCCATGCGGGAAGCGCTGCGTCGCCGACCACGGAGGCAGCAACGGCGTCGCTCCCTTCCATTCACTTGTCGATGTCTCAACCGTCTCCCATTGGATAGATATGTCTGGCCTATCCACGCATTGGCTGAAACTCAATGATCTTGAACCGGCGCAATAGAAGATGCACCCCGAAAAGATCCGCACCATTGCCGGATCGCACAGGTCCCAACCAGCGATGAGCAGCGACGACCTCCAGCAAGGTGAGCACGAGACAAACGTGGCGATGGACGTGGTGGCCGAAGGCTCGGCGGCGACGACCGAACGGTGGTCCTCGCCGTACGCGTACTCGCGAGTGCTCTCCAGCTCTGTCAAGAAGATGATGACCACGCGGCCAAGTGTGCTGGCCATGAAGGCCTCACTACTGGGGGCGGGTGGGAGCTCAGCAGAAGGCGACGCTGTGGCCACCAGTGCGAGTGAGAACCGAGAGCAGGAGCTCGAGCTGTTTGCGCAGTTCGCGACGGCTGTGGAGCGACGCGACAAGGAGACCATGTTATCGCTGATCAAGCAGTATCCCCACCTCGTGCGGATTCAAAATGAGGTATGGACTCGTTCAGAGAGCTTCTATTATATACGGGTAGAACTAAACCACCACTGTGCTTGCTGGCTGATTTAAAGGAGGATCGCGTGGCGCTCCATCTCGTCTGCGGCCTGACGCCCAATTATTTCTACGCTGACCTCGTCGACATGATGGTGCAAGCCAATGACGAGAGCCCCGCAAACATGGATACTGTAAGAATGTGTATACTGGTCAAAGTAGCCTAACAGAGTCTCACTACAGCTTTGTCGAATACACCACAGTCCGGCCAGACCCCACTCCACGCGTTGTGTCAGAACCCGACGCTGACGAGCCAGTCGCTCAGCACGCTGCTCGTGGCGATGCCTGCGGCGGCTGTCATGCGCGACAAGCGGTCATGCCTTGCGATTCACTATTTGTGTGCCAATCCGAACTGCACAATGGATATGGTCTGGAGTCTCGGGCAACCCAACACGTACGCGATGAGAAATGACGCCGCTCGCACACCGCTACACTGTCTCGCTATGGCCATGACTGCCGCCAAGAAAGAGGTGTTCCTTCACGTTCTCCACAGCTGCTCGAGCGTCGCCGCGGGATGTGATGTAGAAGACCGTTGTGTTCTCCACTGGATTTGCGAATCAGAACTTGTGGATATCGAGCTGCTGACGGCGATTCTTCCCGTGTCGGCTAATGGCGCCTGCAAGCCAGACAAGTACCTGGATTTACCACTACATCTCCTGTGTCAAAACGCCAGTGTCAACTTGGACATGCTCAAGAGCTTGCTTCAGGCCAATCCAGAAGCCCTCTACGCTCGAACAGAGGTGAGAATGCATGGTCAAAGGACGTACGAGTACGAGTCTGATTTGTATGACCATGAACAGAACGACCTCACAGCACTGCACTTTTTGTGTGCGAGTGACGCCGTTTCGGTGGATCTCCTTTCGGCGTTCCTAGCATTTGACAAGCAAAACACGACGGCGACTCTTGCAGACAGCGTACGAGTCACTTCGGTCGGGATAGTTGAGGCGCCTTCCCAGTGTCTAACCGGGTGTCTCGTTGCTATTGTCAGTTTGGCGCAACACCGCTTCATTTGCTATGCATGAACGACTTGATCACTCCTGCAACGTTGCGCGCGCTTCTTCTCGTATGCAACGACGATTCATTTGTCCAAGATGTGGTACGTGGTGTGTGCTCACATGGTGGCTTCATGACCGGTAGATAACGCGGCAGTGTGTGTACAGCACGGCAGATCACCCATGCACTATTTGTGTATGAATCGCTCCATCAGTTCCGAGCTCGTTTGGTTGTTCCTCGAACGAACACAGGATCTCGTCCGCGAGATCGATATGGTACTGTTCGCGGACTATCAGACATGTTGTCCGTATCGGATGACCTGCTGAACTATTCTATTTACTCTACAGGATGGAAAAACCCCGCTACATCACCTGTGCGCCAATAGATCTGTGATGTCCGTGACATTGGAGATCTTGTACGACGCGTGCCCAAGTGCGACTGTCGTAGCCGACAAGGTCAGTAAACATCGCACTCTCGAAGTGGTTCTGTGACACTGACCTTGAAACGACTACTGCAGGAAATGCGATTGCCGATCCAGTATCTTGTCGACAATCCACTATCACGTCCGGAGACCACAGCTCTGCTCATATCAGGTCCAGCGTCGTATCGGCTTCGATACGACTTTTTAGGTGTCCTCGGAATCAGCGCGACGTCACATCTTCAGAACGAAGAGCTTATCTACGTGCAAACAAACTTGGCGATGGATAGCAAGGCCTCCAACGCCAAAGTTTGGATCAAGTTCCTCTCCAGCGCCTCAGCGCTCGAACACGAACATTCGATCATCGCTCGTTTGAACACAGTGGTGCGTTTCGTCTTTTCTCTCTTTTGGCCTCTCGATTATGTTGTCTCATAAGCTGTGATGTAGTCACAACGCTCAGCATCGACCACATCGGACGAACTGAATACAAAAGACTATTCGTTGAGGATCGTTGACGACTTTGACGACGCCAAGCGGCGAGTTAATGTGCGGCAGACACCTGTGGGCACTGCAGTGGCACCAGAAGACCATATTGCGTAGGTCACTGCAACACACGCTCGGTATTCACTGCTCGTTGATCTAACTGAATGGTGTGAACAGGGACACATCGGTGACGCTCAACTACGGCATGGTGACGGAGGCTCCAGTGTACACTCTTGAAGCTCTGTATGTTGAACAACTCAACGACCTCGAAAGCATTCGTGCGGTGGTGTTCGAAGTCGGTGAATGTCTTGCCTTCTGGCATCGTGAAGCTCTCATGGTTCATGGCAACGTGGTAAGCAAGACCTGCTTCACTCACTGTGATGGTCGTCGAGGTTGACTTGGCCGTGTGTTCCAGGCACTAGAGTGTGTAGGACAGTTTGCTCATCGTGGGCTGCGATTGGTGCACTTTTACACGAGCCGTGAATTCCATCAGCACCTAACAATTGGTGCTCAAGGGCTGAAGACGACAAGCATCCCACCTGAAGCTGCTCGGGTGTTTCTCGGGAACGCCAATTTTGAGCCCACCACGGCCTCGGACGTCTGGCAGTTCGGTTGTCTCATGTACGTTTGACATAAACAACTGTTATAGCTGTATTCCGTCTGATGTATACTCTTCCCTCATGAAACAGCTTCGAGTTGGCTACTGGCAGGCCGCTGCTCACAGCGCTGGCGCCGTGGAGTGAGAGTCTGGGACAAACCCAAGTGCTGCATCTAATCAGCTCCCTCACAGACGACGTCATTCAGCATGCAATCACACAAGTTGACGTCAGCTTGCGCTGCCTATTACAGGTGACGCTTTTGACCACCCCCAGCCAGCGATGGTCGATTGACCGACTTGTGGTTCGTATAGCTGGTCTGGTGTGGCTCCTTTCGCACACTGTCTTATATTCTTTTATACGCAGCACATTGGTGCGTTCAGGCCGTCGATTGAGGCAACTGCCTCCGTTGAGGCTGCAGCAAACTCACTGCGAGAACGTCTGCAGCGTCACGCTGACACGGAGCTTCTCACGGCTGAGTACCAGCGGAGTGCCAAGCTTGCGCAGGAGCAATTGGACTTCATCAAGTCGGAGCAGTGTCTCCTCCGCGACCAGTTCCTCGCTACCAAGACTCAGCTGCGAGAACAAGAGGAGACAGTGGATCAGCTGACACGTGAGATTGAGGTGTTGCGGAGTCAGCTGCAGAGGACCGAAGGCCAAAAGCACGAGATCCAACAAGAAAGCCGAGCATTGGCACGCAACTACCAGAGCATGACCCAGCAGCTACACACGACGATGCAAATGATGCTCAATCTCGTGCCGCTCGCCAAGCGAGTATACGGTGCCAATGCCGATCGCTTTCTCTCCGCATTGCTCGCCGAGGCGTCGGGTTCCGAGACGACGTCGCTGAGTACGATTGACATCGGGGGCATATCAGGCCGAGACCCACTTGGAGGTGACGGAAGCGAGCCGAGCCAAGGCCGTCCTCGTCGTAAGAGTGCTGTTGAAGTCGTCAAATCGCAGCTCCAGAACTCGGTGCTGGCCCACGGCTGCTTGCACACGTGGGCGAACAGCTCTCCTCCGCCATCGATCCTGGAACCGCACGAGCTCAGCTTCAGTTCACGATCCGAGGACGACCCAGAAGAGAGCCCAGACGCTTTCCTCGACGGTGAAGACGAGCACGTCCAGCAAGAGAACGATCCGCAGCGTCTCAACGTGCCTCGCATGTGGGACGTCTCGCTCGTGGACGACCAGCTCAAGCCATCGCCCCACGACGGGTGCTTTTTGGTTGAAGCCGAAGATGCTGAGGAAGACTGAGTTCGTCTCAGGAGCGGTATTTTCATCCAATGTATGTCAAACTTTCCGTATATTGACCAATCATTTACTATTGGTTGGATGGTGGGGTCTGGGCTTGTCGGCAGTGACCTCAGTAGTGGGGGGTTACACGTTGCGAGTATCCATCGAGGCGCATCATGGACGGAAGGGGTGGACGTCACAGTGGCCGAGGACGAGGCGGCGGCCGCGGCGGAGCGCGAGTTGGAGGCCGTGGTGGTGCAGGTGGTTCCCATGGGGAGGCGGCCCACAGCCACAGTGGCCGTGGTGGCCGTGGCGGATTCAAACCGTCGTTCTCGGCCGGTGGTGGCCTCGGCAATGGATCGCGAGGACGTGGCGGTGGACGAGGTGGGCACGGTGGACGGGGGTATGAGAATGGATTTAGTGGCGGACGAGGACCGAGCAACGGGGAGCGAAATCCCGGACTGGGCGGTGCGGGTGGCCCACGCGGCGGCGGAAGGCGAGGAGGCAACAGCGGCCCACCGCAGGCGGCTCTGAACCTCGACGAAGCGTTCTGCATGATGGTCCACGCGCAGCTGCAGGCGCTGGTGGAAGACGGCGCCCGCAACGAAATGAGTTTCCCGTCGGATCTGGACAACCACCAGCGGCGGTATATCCACAGTGTCGCCGAGAAGTATGGGTTGTTCACGAAGAGCTCCGGCAAGGGCGACGCGCGGTTTATCCACGTCGCCAAAGTCAAGAAGAACGCCAACATGCAGCAGATCTCGCTGCGTTTACCGCCGATCAAGGCCAACACGGCGACGATGGCGTGGTTCCCGCCGCCCGTGATCCAGTATCTCGAGCAGTTCCCGATATCGAGCGGACCCAGCGACCAAGATCCCTGTGCGTCCGGTGAACTCACGCCGTCATGGAGTGCGCAACATTCGGCCGATCAGTTTCGGCGTGCGTCGCCGCCACTGTTTAAGCCACTTCGACAGAACGGCCGGGTGGAACAACCGCCCAAGAACCGCTTGAAACCCAGCGCAGGAACGCTTCCCGTGCATTCGTACCGTGATCAGATCCTCGAATACGTCGAGCGTAACCAGGTTGTCGTTATCTCTGGAGACACGGGTTGTGGTAAGTCGACGCAGATCCCGCAATTCTTGCTGGACGACATGATCGCGAAGGGCAAGGCCGGGGAGACCCGCATCATTTGCTCCCAGCCTCGTCGTTTGAGCGCGATCTCGCTGGCTGAACGAGTCGCAAAAGAACGCTCCGGACTGGGAGGTGACTCGGTTGAAGTGGGCCACGCGATTCGATTCGACTCGTCGTTTGACGCACACAAAAGCAAACTGATCTTCTGTACCACTGGTACGCTGCTCAAGTGGCTGAACTCGGATCCTCTCGCGCTGGGATTCTCCCATTTGATTCTTGACGAAGTGCACGAGCGAGACCAGTTTACGGACTTTCTATTGATTTTGCTCAAGTCCAGTATCCTCAAGCAGCGCAGAGACCTGAAGGTAATCCTCATGAGTGCGACCATTCAAGTTGAGAAGTTCGCTCAGTATTTCCAGCCCGAGTTCGAAGCTCCGATTCTCGAGATGGTAGGCGGTCGCTGCTTCCCAGTGACGACACTTTTCCTGGAAGACATTTTGGCTCTCATCCACCACGCAAACACGTCTGGTGGCGCGGCGGCGATAACCCTACACAGTGGACGGGGCCAACACCTCATCGAGGATGGTGAAGAGAGTGACGGAGAGATGGAGCTTTCGAGTGGAAACGGTTTGCAGTGCCCAATGTGCCAGACGCAAGGGTTTGTTGATGAAGAAGAGTTCGGTATGCATGTTGCAACTTGCTTTGGAGAGCCCCCTGCCGCCCCTTCGAAGCCCGCACCTTCTGCAAAGAAGCCAAAGAAGGCGAAGAAACAATCCGATACGAAACCGGCTCGCTCGGAAGTCGCTTTAGGTGATATTTTATGTGGGGCCGTAGATGTTGTTGGCGACGATGTGAAGACGACTCTTCTGGAAAACTACGTTCGTCAGGAGGATGCACTGTCAAGAGATCAGTCTGTCGACTACAGTCTGCTTCTTCAGTTGCTATATATGATCGAGCAAGTTTTTCCGCTGCACGACACGGGATCACAAGGCGCGATCTTGGTGTTTTTGCCAGGATGGGAAGAAATTTCGTACATGGAACGAGAGTTGCTCAGATCTCATATGACGGCCTCTACCTATGAGATTGCGATGCTTCATTCTCGTCTGTCAGCCCAAGAACAGCGACGTGCTTTTCTCAAGCCACCTCGCGGAAAACGGAAGCTCATTCTAGCAACAAACATCGCGGAAACGAGTCTGACAATTGAGGATGTTGTCTTTGTCATTGACTGTGGCAAGTCGAAGCAAGCTCACGCTCTCGCAACCACCTCTAGCTCGTCATTTGTGATGGGTCTTCAAACGACGTGGGTCGCAAAGGCAAACTGTGTGCAGCGTATGGGTCGTGCAGGCCGTGTCCGCCCTGGAGTGTGCTTTCGACTCTTCTCAAAATCCCGATATGAGACGTCAATGAAGGAGTTTATGGTTCCTGAACTGCTGACCACACCATTGGAGGAGTTGATGCTTCACATCAAGCTTCTCCAATTCGAGAAGAAGTTGCACATCGACAACGCCAAGGATTTCTTGATGCTTGCGATGGACTCACCTAGTGAAACTGCCATCGATGCGTCGCTGGACCGACTTGAAGCCATGAACGCACTTGACGGATTGAAGGATCTCACCCTCCTTGGGTGGCACTTGGCCCACATCTGCGACAGCGGTGTGTCTGTGCACGTTGGCAAACTTCTATTGTGGAGTCATGTGTTTGGGAGCTTTGATGCAGTCGTGAAAACGACATGCGCGCTGAGCGGCTACCGCGATCCTTTCCTCAATTTTCTCGGCATGACAAACGATGAACTCCGACAAGTCGAAGCGTCAAAGCTGGCGTTTATCCGGGATGCTGGCTCGTCGTTCGATGTGCAGAGTGACCATTTCGTGCTACTTCTCGCGTTGGAGGGATACTTGCAGTTCCACCCGCGAGCCCATAGCGAGATGGAGACGTTTTGTCGTCGCAACATGCTGCATCGGCCAACTCTGGAACAAGTCACTTCCATCTATCGGCAACTTGAGCGTGATCTTGAGCACTTGGGGATGTCCGCAACCACTCAGCTGGTGAGTCCGCCGGTTGGACAGCACCATCCTTCCCGTTCGAGCCAAGCACACTTCGCGAATCGTCGCTCGCCTGCTGCAGCGTTCGCCAAATGGCCAGCGGAACGACTGGCTCCATACTTTATGGCTCTCGGTGCAGGTTTGTATCCAAACGTCTTGTCCACGCGACCCATCCCCGGTAGTCGCAACTGGACGTCAAAGGAAAAGGTGAAAGTTCGCCTGGATTCCTCGTCGATGCTCAACAAAAGCGGTAACGGTGCGAACACCGGTCGTCGCAACAAGAAGGGCAAGTCTGATGATGACGACGACGACGAAACGAGCGGTAATGGCCTCGAGTGGATGGTGTACCACGAGATGATGCAGTCTGAACGCACACGCGTGGCAAAAAACGCGTCGAGGCTACCAACGTCGCTCATTCTGCTGTTCTTTGTGGGCAACGCCGACCAGGTCGTCGTCGAGGAATCACAAGACGAAATCGACCACGATGGCTCGCTGGCGATCATCAAGAAGTGGACGATGGTCATCGACGAGTGGCTCGTGTTCGAGTTCGGCTCGATCGAGGAAGTGCACGCGATCATGTCGCTGCGCGCGCGGGTTCAAGCGGCGTTCTTCCGTCATCTTGACCGTCTCCACGAGTCGCATCTCGCCGCGCAGCACCAACAGCAGCACCCGGATCTCCCGCCTCGTGGCCGCGCGGCCAACGGCGCTCCGTCGCAGCCACCAGCGCCAGTGACGCCTACTACGGTAGTGCTGCCGCACGATCCATTGCGCGAGGCGTGGCAGCAGCACGACGCGCAGCTGATGGCGGCGCTCGTGGGCTGGATCACGAGTGACATCATGTGAGATTTGGGCGGCGATGGGTACAGGATTCTAGTGGCAGGTCAGTAAAATGGGGGTCTTGTGGACACTTTATGGACCAATAATATCATTCTGTACATGTTTTCAACCAATCCCATTTGAATCAAACAATCTGCGCGGGAAAGAAGAGGCCAGAGGAACGCTGAGAGAAAACATGCAGAGTACGTCGTCTCGCTACGGGCCGCACACGCTCCCTAGCGCGCCGCATGCGTGCGCTGTGGATGCAACACTACTATTTGCTGATTCTCTGTTGAACGCCCGTTTGATTCGTGTCGCTTGTGTCGCCGGAGTAGACCCACACGAGGAGAAACAAAAGGTACGATGAAGCACCCGGACGGACGTTTGGTCCGTATGACTGAACGTGGCGCTGTGATGGTGCTATTTGCAGGCACTTCTGCAGCGAATCGCTGGCTCTGTCACACGCCTTAACGAAGTGCTGAAGGAAATCAACGTGCAGATCGAGGTTCGTGTGTGTTTGGCAGCCGATGGAAGAAGTGTGGCTCATCGTTGCCCTTTCTAACAGAAAAGCGAGCCCCTCCGCGAGGACCTCGCGATCACGTGCAAGGTATGGAAAGGCTATGAGAGCCGCGTGCAGCTCCATTGCGCATCAGCAGCATCCGACACGCTTGGCAAACGGTAAATACAACGATGGCCGGCGGCGTCGTGCGGCCACACGTGACAAAAATTGGTTGGCTTTTTGGAGATTATGGGATAAATCCGACTGGTCGCTCCCAGGTCGAGTCACCCGTTGATGAAACGTAGTATGCGCGGTTGTGGGTGTTGTCGAAGTGTTCGGTCCACGTGTGTATTTCCCGGGTCACCGGCAACACACGAGATGGGGGCTTCGCTTGGGGTGATGTGAGGCGTTGGTCCGTTGATTTTCTCTGGCGCATACGTTCAACAGGCGCAGGCTCGACAGCAAGAGCGCGCTCGGCGAAGAGAACTGATGCTCGCTCCAGTGTATCCCATCGGTGTTGGTACTCTGCGCGGACTTCTGCAGTCGCCGCATCGAGTTTCTTCTGCAAGTAGGTTCCCACAGTCGATGCGCCATCCTGTTGGGACCGTTTTGTAAGGTTCCACAACTCACTTCATTGTTCAGATGATCAGAAAACGGACCTGGTTGTCGACGTGCTTCCTGAGGCTTTGAGGTGTGAGAACGATCATCGTCCTGCGAATAGTCGTGTGACGCTCAGTTCTCGCCTGCGTTTCTTCATCACCCCAGTTCTTCAAGAGCTTGGACTTAGCTTCTTCAAGGCCTACACGCACCGTCACAGCGATCAACGAACAATTCATTTCATCATTCGGCACCAAGGTCTTCGCGTACGCTTCTCGCTCACAGCGAGATGGTGTCGAAGGTCTGCTGTGAGCTGGAAGCTATCGTCCGCCG
>JAADVY010000796.1:0-12296 GCA_023336035.1 Pythium plurisporium
CCCCCCCCCCCCCCCCTGGATCCTCTCCAAAAGGTCCATCTTGTCGCATTGGACTAAACGAACCAGACACCACCATATTCGCTGACTCGATTCCATCAGGTTCTATCCTGATTAGACCTGGCGCGACCTCCACGGCGACGACAAGGGAGGGGCCACCCTAAGCGTTTAGAGGTCCCTACACACCTTTAGGATGTTGACTAGTTGGGGGGTGCCCGCCCATGGCGGGCACTTCAGTTTGCGCAATGCTGGGTTGGTGGGGCCAGTGCACACTGACTTGGAGGTGAAACAGTGGGCAGCGCAAGCGCTGCAGGTTTGGATTGCCTGTGGCAACCCCTTTGGGAGCAGTATTCTTGGAGCATCTGAAATATCTTATGTAAGTATAGTTTCTTTATGTTATTGGATGTGTCAGTGTATCAATATGTCGGAAGTTAATGAAGTATCAATATTGTTGTGGCAATATATCAATGGTATAGGTTCCTACATCTAGCCACGGACCTCGTCGGGTGTATCAAAAAACACGACAGAGTCTAAGGCAGCGCTGACGTGTTCCTGACCACCTGAGTATAGACAATGTTCTTCGTGAAAGCTCCGACTTCGTCTTTCTTCGTTGGATTCTCCACCACGACCTTCACTTTATTTCGCGAGGAGACTCTAGAGAGAGCAACATAGAGTTGGCCGTGGGCAAAAACTGGTCTCGGCAAGTAAAGCCCCAACTTGGGGATTGTTTGCCCTTGTGCTTTGTGGATTGTCATGGCAAAGGCAAGCTTGACTGGTAGCTGCCATCTTGTCAACTGAAAAGGCAGCTTTGAGTCGCTAGAGGTCAGCTCCAAACGCGGAATAATTACCCGATTGCCTGCCCCTTTGCCGTTCAAGATCATAGCATCGATGAGTGTTGGCTTGAGACGACATACTTGAAGTCTTGTGCCATTGCAAAGGCCTCGATCACCTTGTAGATTTCGCAGAAGCATCACAATTGCACCGACCTTGAGATGAAGCTTATGAGGGGGAATTCCTCCAAATGAAAGCGTGTTGAGGAACTCGACTGGGTACGTTGTACCATTGTCGTTGTTGATATCGTCTTTCTCGGCAACCGTGTCAACCGAAAGATACTCAAACTCATCCTCAGGATTGTTCACTGGTAGCATTCCGAGGACCTTGTTGTTTATCTCATCCACGTCTGAGTTCCATGCGCGCTCGGCAAAATATGAGTCTTCACTGTATCTCTCTCGCATATCACCATAGATATGGTGGATCAGTTGCGATGCCTTGCTTGTGCCGGCAGGGGGGTCGTCTAGAAGCATGTCACTTGGCAATCGACAATAGTCGTGGCCGAGCGAGCTGTCCTTGAAGTGCCTTCCCTCTCCAACCTCGAGCAAGAAATCAGAGAATGCTTTCATATGATTTTCAGCGGCCAGATTCTTCGCTGTCGCAATTCTCATGTTGTGACGAAGACGGAGGCTTGTAAAGCTTGCCCACAAACGCGACTTCTGAATACACGCGCCAATAATCTCGCCTGGGCCACCTCGAGAGACTACAGGAAGGATCTGCCGGAAGTCGCCACCAAGAACAACCACCTTTCCACCGAACGGAAGATGAGGCGTTCTCATCAACGCTCGAAGCGTTCGATCGACGGCTTCAAATGCGTGTCGATGCTGCATTGGCGCTTCATCCCAAACTATCAGACTTGCAGCCTTCAACAACCGCCCAGACGGTGAGTCGACGGTCATAAAGCAAGTGCTACTGCCATGAAGCTTGAGGGGGAGATGGAATCTTGAGTGAGCTGTTCTTCCTCCTGTCAACAGTAGCGCTGCAATACCACTCGCAGCAACCGCCAATGCGACCTTCTTATCTTGACGCACATCTGCTAGAATAGTCTCGAGCAAAAACGATTTCCCAGTTCCTCCTGGCCCATCAAGGAAGAATAACTTGCTTTCTGTGTAATTGGGGTCCCTCACGGCTTGAAGAACTTTGTCGTACACGGCACGCTGATCTCCATTTAGGCTTGTCTTCTGTGCAGCAACTTGAGCAAGCATGTCGGGGTCGTACGATGTCTCGTTTATAATCATCCAATCATCAGGGTGACCCATCGATGATTCCGATTGTGAGCTCGATTTCTCCTCCATCGCAGCTGAATGTGTCTCTCGAATTTGTGGAAGCATAGGGAATTTTTCGAGTGATGTCCCCACACTTATCAAGCTATCCTCGAGGTCATGAAGGACCTTCAAGCGAACTGACGCCAACTCGGGGCTTCCAAAATCCTCTGCCATCTCTTCCAAGAAATCTCCCCACAGTTTGGCTGGATCCATAGGAGATGCGTGAGCCAATAACATGGCAAATAGTTGGCGCAATTGTCCCGGCATCTTGAATGTCGACGCTTCTTTCATCGAAGTCAGGCAGTGATTATCGTCTTCAACATAGCCCGCGGCAACGGCCGCCTCAGCATATGAGCTGTATACTTGTCCATTCACAGTACGCAAGTCTTGGAATGAAGTCGGCCCACGGCGATAGCAAAGCATCAAACGCATAAAGTACCTCTCACGGTCTCGCGGAGAGCAACTGACCATTCTTCCAATCTTCTTATCGCCACCTTGTTTCCTCGTGCGCCAGCGTTTGGTTCTCGGTTTCTTATCCTTCTTTTTCTTGTTATTGGTGTGGTCCTCGCTGTTTGAGTCCGCTGCATCCTCCTCGTAGTTTTCCGCAGACTCTGGGTTCTGCTTCACTGTTTCATCTTTCACAGCTTCCCAAACGTAGTGTATCGGGAAGTCTGTGTAAAGGTGTGCTCTTGCTGCTGGGTCTTCGGCATTCTTCTTGAAGAATTGAGTAAGTGTCGTTTCTCCGCGCGCTTGAATTATCTCTATGGTGTCGCCCTCTTGATATCGAACCTCTTGATTGTCTTCTAAGTGGACGGCAAGCAACTCAACTGAGTGAGATCTGTCGTTCATTGGGAAACTGAAGATCCGCCACGCAGCCTCTACAGCGCACACATACATGCTGCTTGCGTACTGAGAGATCTCGTCGTACTTGTCATCGACAGATATCGTACTTCGATCACTACCCTTGTAGATGTACTTGTACAGATACTTTACGGCCCTCTCCCGAACCACCAAATCTATGTTGATGTGGCAATCGTACTTCGAGGAGAGGTAGGGATTGTATGGGACAACATGGCGGTTGTCAAACACAAACGACCGCTTGCCTGGACCTTTGGTGGCAATTGTGCGATGATTGTTCGGGCGCTTGTATAGCACTTTGTATCCGTCTGACGTCGTCGTTTCTTGGAATGCTCTTGGAAAGTTTTTCGTACATTTGCCGTCTTTCATGCATGGTGCATTTTCGTGACCTTTTCCACACGGACCATGCAACATACAGCGTCGAACCGTTTCATACAACCTCGGGTTCTTCTCTCGATCCGGGATCTCGGCGGATACAAAACGGTCATAGTCTTCAGTGGTTCGCGGCTTGAATTCTTTGTGGAAGATCAGTAGAATGTGGGCATGAGGCAGTCCCCGCTTCTGGTACTCAATCACATACATGTGTGCGAGTACTTTGCCGAAGCACTCGTTTTTAAGGATGTCGCGCATGATCGCCTTCAACTTCTCGTTGAACACTCTCGCTACCACATCTGGCCGGTCTTGAGCAGTTTGGTTGTACTCAAGCTCACGCTCGATCTCTTCCCACTTTGGATTGCAAGTAACAGTCACAAACGCGTCTGGAACTCCGTACGTACGAACGATCGCCATGGCATCTTGATATAGCTGCATCATGTACCGAGGGCTACCAACGAATGTGGCCGGAAGGATGTAGAACTTTCCTGAGTTCAAAACTTCTTGGCGGGACATAGTCCAGTTGTGATCCTGTCGGAATCGGTCGATCACACCGTGGTACAGGTCAGCGCGGAGGTCTTTCTGTTTCAAGCGCTGAAATCGCAGGTCACTTGTGACAATCTTTGCATACAGATCAACAATTATCTCTTGGAAAAGCGGCCCAAGATTGTGCAGATGGTTGTAATGACCCCTTCTCCAGAAAAGCTTGCATCTGCCGTCCTGGCGAAGTGTGATATCAACTATCCTGGGGTCCAGGCCACGCTCACCTCTCAACCAAGCAACTGGATGTGCGGTTCCATCAAACCATGGATCAAGCTCGCTGATACGCATCAATGCTTCGTATATCGCGCCAGTGATGGGGTTTTGCCTTGGCTTCATCCGGATGATAACATCCCGCCCATTCTCTAGGAATTCGTCGTCCACAATGAGAACAGCAATCTCGGGGTTTACTGGCTGGTTTGTGATACGGGGGTCGTCACCCGCCATAGGGTCGTGAAGCTTCAATCGAATGTGTTTCTCTGGATTGTTCAGCATGAAAACTCCCGCCCTGACGAAGCCTTTCGCGTACGGGTTGTGTTCGTTGAGAAATTCTGTAAGTGCTCTGATGACGATTTCACTCAATCCAAACTCAGGATGCATCGCAATGCGATCTCGAACTTGCTGGTCAACAGCGTCGACCATGCTGCCGTCATAAATGTAGATCTGCGCGAACATGCGTGGTCGTGTCTCGTCTAATGGGAGTAAGGTGCCCATGCGGTGCACAATACGGCCGTGTACGTTGTACGTATACGTCCCATCTTTAGCGCTTGCCAATTCTTGATCGACAACCGCTCCCGTAGACGTGAACTGATGAAGCAGGTTATACTTTCGGGCGTCTCGGCGGATCTGAGGATCGCGAAAGAATGCTCGTATGTGCTCCGGGACATACTCGAAGTCTGGTGGATCAATTGTTCCATTCTTGCAGCACCGAGTGGTCACTTGTTTGCTGTTTGGGGCCCAGTCCACTGCACTGCAAAACGGACAGACATAGTCCATTTCAGGTAGCAAGTGTCTTCCGCTGGGGCCAATGTCATCACCAGTTATCTTGTCGTCTTCAACAAATTCCAAGCAACAAACCAGGGCCACACAACGCAGTGCGGGTACCTTCTCCTTCTTCCTCTTTGTTTTTTTATCCGCAGTCTCCGTCTTCTTCGTCGTATATGTGACCTCGCCTTCTCGCCACTTTCTCATGCGCCTCATGGATGCAGCTTCGTTCCTCTTCCTCTTCTTTCTGGTTGGGCTGTCTTCGCCTTCGACCGCTTCGTACAGGGCTTGCACTTCTTGAGTATTCATCGGTGCACCTCGTTTTCTGTAACAGAAGATTATTATATGTCTTGTATGGCCGCCCATTATAAAAATATCCCGTACCTTTTCCGTGCAGCAGGCGCGGGTGCTGGCATTACTGTTGAGCTGATTTCTTGCTGGCTATCTGATGACGCAGCAACTGGAAATGGGGGGTGCCTTGGCGCCACATACAGTCCAAGTTCCGCAAGAGCGAGATCCAGCCGATCCCGCATTCCTTCCCCAGTTGCATCCGATCTCCTCCACTCAGTGTACAAAAGCTCATCCAGTCGAAGACACTCAAAGTGTTTTCTTTGGTGATCCAATGTTAGCATCAAGGGGGCAACATGCAGCGTAAGAAAAGTCGTGAGAAAGCTGCTCGCTTCATGGGGATCTAGTGTCCTGATCTTCACGAACTCAGAACCTCCTCGACGCTGCAAAGCCAAATGGTACATCACCAGAAAAGCTACATCGACACTTCTGCCTCCAGATGCTTCGTGAACACCGACATCAAACACGAATACCGGCTGTCTAAAGTGCAACACAGCAGCCATAATCTCTTCAGTACCTGCCCATGCTGAATATGCGAGCCCGTCTTCCACAGAAAGAGAGCGAAAGTTCCGAATAAAAGCCTTGACTTGCTCAACTCCGCTTGATGTGTTGTCGTCGAGGCGATGCCCAAAGTATCGTTGAAAGAGATTGCTGGTCTGGACAACACCACTGTTGACCATGCGATCGAGATTACCGATCAGTACATCCAAAATACGCTGCTTCAGTTGCGTAGCTCCGTGACTGTGCTGTTCCACAGTAATCGCGCATCCTTCCAGCGACGGCAGGCTTGCAGCATACATAGCAAAGTAGAAGCATGCTCCATTACCAGGAACGCGAATAACCCGCGCCCGAAGCAACTCCAAGTATGACTGGAGCGCGGGAACAAAATTGATGTCGTCTTTATGCTGTTGGCCTTGTACGTCTTGGAGTGTTTCAGTTTCGTCTTGTTTCATCTCTTCTACGTCCGAACAACTCTTGATCGTCAACGGGTCAAGCGTAAGCGCGTCCGACACATATTGTTGCTCTTTTTTCCAACGTAATATCATCTGTCGCATTGCGGCTTTTCTCTTCTTTTTGTCCGCAGGTATTTCTTCTCCATCAGGTGGCTTGTACGCTTCTTTGATCTCTTCTATGCTTTTGAACACTCTCTTCTGCGTCATCTGTGCGAGTCCAGCATAAACGCCGGTTAGACACATTGTCCAAGTGAGCCACGCACAGACAGACGAATCCTCATTCACACACTCGTTTGCGTATGACAGCTTGTTCCAGGAGCTTCATCCGCCTCTACAGTCCGCTGCCATGAGTCACCGTGCCCAAGCGCAGCCTCTGCGATTGCAGTTCTTACCCACTACGTCTCCGATGCGATTTTTCGCTGTGTTTGTTTACCCGTGCCTTGCACTCCCCTCACTTTTGCATTATTGCGTCGTCGCCATCCACCGCACCAGTACCTGGGCACTGGTGCAGATCCGGCGCGTCTTTTTGTTTCTTTCTAGGATGATTTCCAGGTAGATCGTGAGGCAATCACCATCCAACGCGGCAGTGCCAGGCACTGACGCAGATCCGGTGTAACCTCGTGGAGCAACAGCCATCCAACGCGACAATACAAAGTACTGCCGCAGATCCGGCGAAGCCTCCACACGTCTCCGCCCATCATCCACCACAGCATTGCAAAGCAATGCTCCAGTTCCGATTGAAGCGGACCCGCATTTCTTTATTTTTGGATTCAACCTGAGAATTTGTATTTATTGAATGCGCAAGGTTTTTGGGGGACCTCCCTGATAGACTGTTAGAGGTCGTGGGTCACAGCGTCACACATTTAGTACGTAGCAGATAATTGTCGCAACAGAAGAAGTTACGTTTCGACTCAAAAAACCACGAAACGGTACCGTAAAAAACGGATTTGTGCCCCCGGGGACAGCTGTCCGACGTTTCGGAAATGTGCGAACGAAGAAAAGGGTTGATTGACCTCCCCACCACACCGTCACGTGCAGAGAGCCCCTGTCGTCTCAATAAAGTGATCACGTCATGAAGTCGCCTCGCCCGAGAGCCGAGCCAGCGTCAGTTGCGTCTTGACCCAAAGGTCAGTGGGCGCCGTCACAAATTCAGACAGGGGGCAAGTGCTCCGGTATAGTGGGTGACAGCGTACAGGCACCAGCTGCTATATGTCTCTCTCACGCTTATAAATTGATGATATAAGATAAGAGGTCGGATTCATTAAATAGAGGTTTGTGGAGGAGTGATGGCAGTTGCGCAAGAATCGCCGGTCTCATGGCGCATGGGTGCCGTCGACAACCGATAATTCTCTCCTGTTAGGGACCACATAGGTTCACCTTAGAGAAGAGTAAAACACAGCCCCCTGTCTTGTAGGAGTATCAATTGCGTTTATGCTAAATCCCTTTAGTTCCCCACCCACATATAGTGGCTCACCCCACAAAACTCTAGAAAATATCTCCTCATAGCCCGGAGGTACTAATAATCCCAACCGGCGTATCGCCAGCGGCGAATGCCTGCAGCCGTTGAAGGCGCCACAAAACTGGCCATTGGTCCCGACAATGGCAACTGCCAGCTCAGTTCAAGGCTTAAGCCACAACGAACTCACTGTATAGCCACCATTGCCTGCAGATCAGACTCTCCTGATCATTGAGAATGGTTTGCTGGGGACCTCCGATCGCAGCATGCAACGCCTAATTTTATTTTTACTATACTAACACACACTGACATACTCGGAGAGGCACCGCGCACACAGAGAACCGTGGCACTGCGGCACAATGCCCCTCCACAACACGCGCATACACGCCGCTCACCTTTGGACCTCCGTGGTCTTTGCCGTTGTGGGCAAAATGCCGAGTGCGCTCACTGGAAGTGAGCGAGCGGCACCCACACAACATCACAACACCGTATTATATTTGACGGTTTGCAAACAATAGTGTGCGTGTGCGTTTGGACAAACCACTCTCATAAGTTCTATTCGACCAAGTACAGCTGTGATTCATTATGGGAGGTATCTAACTGGGTCTTTTGCTGTCCATTACTACTGCGTTGGAATATTATTTGCACAGGTTATCTTGAAACGTCTAATAAAAGTACATTTCTTGGTCAAAGAGGACTAAATGCGTCACTGCATGTGACCGCCCGGAATTCTCCCTACATGGAATCGGTGGTCCGACCCACTTTGCGCGCACGTATTATTGGGCCGTTAAATGATGTGTGCAAAATTTCAGCCTCTGGATTGGCCTGCAAGTGTGTGCACCACATGCACATTTTCGTCCGACCCCAACAACAGCAGTTGTATGGAGTCGGTGTCACCGACAGAAGGTGACTTTCTTATTAAAGCTTCATTCGCTCTGAAACTTTGCACACCGTCGGTTATAGCTGCTAGCTTACTCTTACCAAAAGCCCGCGCCGATCCGAGTTGATCCCGCAGAGAACGGGGCGATGGCGTCGGCCGTCGTGGTGTCCATATTCAGACACGGAATATCAACTGATCGCTGTTATCTCTGATGCTTCCAGATGGAAGGGTCGTTCTGACCACATAGGGCTAGGGTCATTACATTGCTCTATGTGACTCTCCAATACACTATTTTTGGTGATCTGATAGTGACGATGACGCATTTCAGCGAATCAGAGCTAGAAAAAAGCGTGACATTGGAGGTCAGTGAAGTGGATCTAACAGGGAGGTTATATAGCTCAGATCAATAGATTGTATGGAGTAGAAGACGGATCCGTGTTGCAATCTACTTCATTAGGAACGACGCTCCGGCCTGGCGGCCTCCGCAGCACGCTTCGCGTGCCAGAACGCGGAAGACTTTTAATAGATAGGATTCCAATGCCGATACAACATGCACGGCATTTGTCTCCTTGGTATTTTAATACCTATTTAAATAGCTTGGGACTCCAACAGTCTAATAAGGAAGATTGACGATATTACGTGCGCTCGACTGGCAGATACCGTTTCTATTGTTAGCAGACTGCCGTCAGTGACGGGGCAGCATCTTCCGTTACATCCCGCGAAGCAATTGCTGCACATTCCTGTGACATCCTGTGAACATCCTGCTACATCTACTATACACATATACATTGTCCGGATAAACGGACTTGCTTGATTTCTTCTGGAACACGAGTCTTGCTGGTGTTTGGAGTACAAATTATGGTTATGATCGAGCGAGTGACTCGCGCCCGCGCGCTCGCTGGCGCTCGCCTGCGCTAGACGCTTCGTTCCGCCACCCTCCGCTTCGCTACGGGGGCGGGCTAATAGATAGTATGATCTGGTCGTCGGCATGTTCACCGATATCTACATAGTCACGCGACATGTTTGAACTCGTACAGAATATCGCCACATGTGATGCATATTGTGCTACGGTGCTAAGCGATGTCGATGCCAAATTCCGGGGTCGACTTCCTTGCTATATACCTTCAACTTCCCGTACGGTCTTCTGACAAAGTTGAGAGTATACGCGTGTACTGCTCGTATACGTCCGGATTTGGTCTGGCTTCGCGGGATGTCACGGAAGTCACTTCGCCAGGCAAGCGCCACCATTGACCTGGAATCCACGCGCTCGATGGTCATGCAGCTCCGTCATGTCACTAAGCAAGCACCCATGGCCATTGTGCGTCACCGTATCGATATCAGCACGTCCGCAGGCGAACGTGTGGCTCAGTCGTGAGTTCAAGAACAGCCTGAGGAGACTCGCCACATTGTCTCTGCCCCCCCTCCGCCAAACGTACACCACATCCAGGACTGAAATTGTCGACTTTGGCAGCCCAGTCAGTGACTGTCCTCCGGTGGATTGGCGGTCGCGCACGCCGACCTGGAGATGCCGTTGGCTCATACAGTACTGACCCTGGTGCCACCATCTCTTCGAACGCGTCCCCCGTGGCCGCCGCTCACGCCGACGACTCGGTTCCGCAATCCGGTATGGCCATGCAACTTGAATCAGCGTCAAGATGGACTTTGAGCATAAGCCTCCGATGCCCGGTCGGCTCGAGACAACGCTCTGCAGAAGCCAAGTGCCCTCTTTGTGGAATCGTCACGGATATGGTCCGTTTGACGGTCGGCAGCCGCCGTACGGTGGACAGTGGGGTCCGCCGCCATCTGAGGACGCGAACATTGAACACGCCCATGGATATGAGCACAAATCAACACTATCTTGAAGAGAAACCGAGAAACCCCTGCGAAGACAATTGTCTTGAGAATGGCCAAAAAGACTCGATTTGAGTCGAATGGGAATGAAGACCCCAAGGGCCAATCCATTGATTGTCATTTTTAAAAAAAAAGAATGCACTCGGAGGACTGGGAAGCGGCCCGTATGAGAAGTCAACGAGATGTGAGCTCAGGGCAGCGGCACCGACTGCTCGTTATGGAAAACGTTGAGCGGATCGTACACCTTCTTGATCTGCTTCAAGCGCGCAAAGTTCTCTTTGCCCCAGTACGCCTCCCCATAGTTTGGACCGATTTCGAGGTCGCAGTAGTTTTGGTACGCACGTCCGTTCATGTACGGTGCGATAGCATCTGCAAAGCCTCGGATCCACTGGCGATCCACCGAGTTCGGCGACTCGCCCTTTTGGGCGTTGACATACAGCTGAACCGAGAACGCGGCATCTCGGCCACCCCAGGGCGTGTACGACAGCGGGTTCTTGGAGAACACTCCGCCGTAGGCCTCAAACTGGATCCAGTTGCCGTCGAACGGAGCCTTGTTGAGCTGATCGAGAACCACTTGGATTCCCTGGTCGGAGAGCTTGACCGACGCGTACGCGGACTTGAGCTTGGCGTATCCCTTGTCGTTGCGTCCCGGGTGGACCGCGGTGTCCAGCACGGCCATGTTCGCGCAGCTATCTCCCCACATGAACGCCTTCGTCTCCAGTGCGTTGCACTTATCCGTGCGTACATCGTACTTGATACCACCGACCGTGGTCATGCCCGAGTTGTCGAGCAGCTCGGTGAGCTCCCACAGCGGACCAAGAAACTGGCCTCGGAAGGTCGTGCCGTTGCGGTCCACGTTCATTTGCGTCGTGATGCGGTCGGTCGCGGTCGGGAAAAAATCCATCCACGCTCGGAGCAGCTTGGCACTCACGGTGTTGTCGTAGTAGATCGTGAACATGGTCGACTGCGTGATCTTGTGCACTTTGATCCGGAACTCGGTCACAATCCCATACGAGCCGGCCCCGCCGCCCCGCAGCGCCCAAAACAGGTCGCTGTTCTGGGTCTCAGTCGCGTCGACGATCGTGCCGTTGGCGAGCACGACCCGCAGACCAACCACCATGTCGGCCGCCATGCCGTACTTGCGGGACACCATGCCGTACCCGCCGCCCGAGATGTGGCCACCAATACCGACACCGGGACACGTCCCGGCGTTGAAGTTGTACCCGCCCTGCTGGAAGATCTCCTTGTACAGGTTACCCAGTCGCGCGCCGCCCTGCACACTCGCGATGGCCGTCTGCGTCGCGTCGTCGCGCGAGATGATCGAGACCTTATTCATGCTCGCGAGATCGATCACGAGCGAGCCGTCCATGGACGACAGCACCTCGTACGAGTGACCGCCGCCGCGCGGCACGGGGTTGAGCCCGTTGCGGACCGCGCAATTGAGCGCGTTCACGACGTCGCTCTCGGTCTGCGCAAAGAACACAGCGGCCGGGCGACGATCGATGCGCGAGTTGACGCCCGTGGCAAAGTCCACGTACCCCGAGGAGCTCGGCGTGAAGTACACGTCGCTCGTGAGCGAGCGGTTCGCGGAGAGGCAGTTCTCGAACGGCGAGAGCGGCACGTCCTGGAGAGAACGCAGTCCGTGCTGTGCCTTGAACGCCAAGAACGACGCCGACGTGGGGCCTGTCTCTGAGGCGACGGCGGCGCCGGCCAGTGCGGCGGCGCATGCGCCAGTGAGCAGCGCGTGGGTCGTCTTCATCGTCGAAATACGTGCGGGGAACAAGCACTGGGGAGACCAAAGTCGAAGTCTACCGCCGCCGGCAGAGAGAGGCGATAACGGATGCGAGCGAGCGCCTCACGGTGGGGAAATGCATGGCCATACGCCGGTGGTTTGTCAGCCGCTAGGGGATGAGCCGTCGCACCCACCAACCGAGGCGCTCGTCAATCGCGGTGGCATTACA
>JAADVY010000797.1:0-12293 GCA_023336035.1 Pythium plurisporium
AAGTGGGCGTGGACCACATCGCACAGCAGTAAGCCGCATCGAGTACTGTGATTCGGAGCGTGCACAGAGGCAACTCGACTCGAGAGGGGGGAAGCTATACCAGGAGAGCGAGCCCTTGTGGAAAGTACACATGGGTACAATCTCAATTCATTTTAGTGACTACTAAGTTCGCGTTGGCCTTTGCATTGGAGACCATGGTGTGTGGATGGCGTCGTGAGGGTGTCGCCGTGCTCGTGACACTCTCGCGAGACCACGACGACCAACGTGACGACGCACTGTGGGAGGCGATGCAAGCGAAACTGATGGACGTCGTGCCTGCTGAGTCGGATGCGGCGGCACGTGTCTGTGTGCTGAGTCTGGAGGAGACCTACTACGCACTGGCCCAGGAGAAGCTGCTCTCGGTCTCAGCATCGTCGTATACGACCCTACGCGCCGTGTGGGACGATTTTGCGGTTGCATCGAGCCGTTTCGTGGTGCAATACGTGGTCTATCTCCATTTCCGATGCTGTGGATGGCTGCTGCGATCCGGTCTCAACTACGGCGCGCCGTTTGTGCTGTATCGCGGCGACGCCGCCGCGTTCCACTCCGAGTACATCGTCTACATCGCGAGCGAGGAGGCAGCGACGCCCTGGCATGCTGTGCAGGCACGAACGCGAGTCGCCGAGGATGTGAAGAAGACGGTCGTGCTGTGCGAGGTGATGGCGGAGGAGGAAGAATCGAGCGAGGAGCTCGAGGGTATCCAAGGAAGTGAGGCTCTTGCGATGCTGACCCACGCTCGGTACACGATCCACGGTGTGATGTACGCGCTGGATGCAGTGCTGATCCGGTATTGGGACCCGGCAACGGTGGACGACGACCGATCGACGTACGCATTTGCACCGCAACCCGTGCTGCTCAAGAAGCCAAAGAGAACCGCCAAGACCAGGAAGACCAGCAAGGAGAAAAAAGGGCCGTCTAGCGGCTGAAGCCTGAGTAATATGTACGCGTCCATTGAGGTCTAGCAGTTATTTGCCGAGCACGAGCGCCTCCATGATCAGCCCGACCGACGCACCGAGCACGAGCCCGAGATTCAAGAAGAAGCTCGTAAACGGACCGACCAGCTGCTGCTCGTCCGAGTGGACGTTCTCGCTCACGAGAAGGATCGCGAGCGAGCCCAAGTACCCGTTCGTATGGCCCAGAATCGCCACAAACAGCACGGACCACACGTCGTGGGTGAAAAAGGTCTGCTTGACGATCGCGATGATAATCGGCACAAGCACGAACCGCGCGACGACAGCGATCCAGATGTTCCCGGCATGGAGCCCAAAGCGGTGGCCCACCATGAAGCGGCCTACGCAGTCGGCGATGGAAAATACCGTGAGCAGAATGAGCGGCCACCAGCCACTGGCGTTCAGCGACGGGAAATTGAACGAGCGGATCTCCGTCACGAGCGGCGGCCAGAGTGCGAGCGACGTGACGAACACGAGCGTGATCAGCAACTGCAAGTGCCAAACCTTGCGCAGCACTGTCCACTTGGTGGGTTTGCTCGCCGACCCGTGAAACATGTCTTCCGACGCGCGCGAGTGCTCGATCGCCAACAAGTACGTCTGCTCCGTCATCTCGACGCCGGCGTCGTGGTGCTTGTGCAAGTAGTAGTGCGAGATGCGCAGACGATGCAGCTTGTAGTAGGCGAGAATACACAGCGCGATCGTGATCGCCCCCGTGTAAAAGTAGATCAACGTGGAGAGTACGAGCTGGTCGGCCGGGAACACGATCTTGGTCACGTCGCGATAGATGCTACCGATGAGCGTGCTGATTCCCACGCCCAACTGGAAGCTCTCCTGGACCTTGAGTGGGTACTGCGACACGAGCCCGATCGTCGAGCTGTCGATGAACGCGGTCGCGATCGCCACGACGGCCGTGCCGCCAAGCACCGCGATGGCATTCGCATTCTCCGTACTCAGGAACAAATACGACGTGGGCACAAACGCCAGCACGACGAGCTGACCGAGGAAGCCACCGACGATGCGTCCGGTGTACCACGGCTTGCCACAGCACACGACAATCACGCCGAGGAACGCGAGGTTCGTGTACATAAACACTGACGTGATCGCAAACTCGATGTTATAGTCTGGGAACAGCATCTTCCAGTAATCGGCGGGTTGTGTGAGCGCCGAGAACGGGAACAAGTAGCCGATCCCCACGAGTGCGAACAGCACGCAGGCCACGCGCTCCTCGCGCTCGCGCTGCGTGTTTGTGAGTCCGTCGATCACGGGCAGCTCGGGATCGTCAAGCGACACACGAAGCGACGGCGGCTCCGCATAGCGCAGCTTCGCGCGGCCCAGCGACGGCGTCAGCGGCAGCGGCGACTGCATGGCCGTTGGGGCAACGATGGAAGGAGGGAGGATTCACGAATGCGCAAGGGAGGCGTCTTCTCCTGAAGAGAGAAAGACGCCAGGCCCGATGATGATTCGCTGGTTGACGGGGGGAGGTTCTTTATCAGATCATCATCTGATGCGAAACAAGATTTGGGGAGTATGATTGGATGCATTTGTCTGATGCGATCAGTCGGATTTAGTCGGGAAGCTACATGTGCAAGACGAGCCACAATCCCCACAACGACCGACCCGACGGGAGGAGATGACGCGCGTACTGGCGCCGCTGCGCACGCGAAATCAGTTCGTCGTGAAAGCGCAGAGCAGCGAGCGCACGCACGCGATCCCCCTCTACGTGCACGTCCGCGAATGCGATCTCGTGTACTTTCATGAGCAGCAGAGAAACGGCGTGGAATATGTGCAGGTGGGTACAAAACCTTGTTGGCTCCCTTTGTCGCTTGGGAACTGACACGAGGGATGCAAGCAGCTTCTGCTCACGCTGCTGGATGCAGATGCGTCGTTCCAGGCGCTTGTGCATGAGCTGGACAACGTGCGTGCGATCGACGAGCTGATCAAGACCAAGTCGGGTGGGCTTTTCCACGTCACGACGCTCACCGACATTGTGCAAGTGCAGTGGCAGCTACAGGACCACCCGCACAGTCTCGTGAACGTGTTACACCACTCGCATCGTCACCGGGAAGAGAATTTTGTGAAGAAACCGGCGACGAAAACCACGCCCGCAGCAGAAGAGTACGTTGGCGGCATGCTACGACCGCTGCCCATCCGCAAGGCCGCCGTCACGGTGTGGATCTATCCACCGCACGTTGAGATCCCACCCACGGGCGATCGTGTGCCGGAAAACACCTCCTGTATCACCGACTTTCTCCACTCGGACCATGAGGCATAGAGGCCAACACTTGTGTAAATATAGGTACTGGAATGCATGCAGCTGATGCTAACGGACCGTTTGGAACGTAGTGCACTTTGACGCCGCAGGCATCGCCTCCTCTGCGAGCAGGTGAATTTGATCGTCTCTCGTCCTGCGAATACGTGCAACCACGTCGCCCTCCGCAAGATCTGGTGGCAGCGCCGTCTGCAGATGCGGCCAGTCGTGGGCTGATTCCACCGTCAAGCATTTCTGCCAACTCATTGAGCCAGATCTTGATATTGAACTACCGGTGAAGCCACTCAACGGACGAGCTCCTACGATTGTCAAAAGTGTCAAATCGCCTGTGGCTGCTAGCACTACCAGCACAGCACCACCCGTAAAAACTGCTCTGAATTCTGCCGCTTGTGAAGACATCAACATGTCAGCACCATCCGGAGTGGCAAACAATGGCTCGCCTGCTGCGTCCGCGATGCCGCCGACAGGTCAGCGCAAGGCGGGCGTGTCGGAAAACATTCAGGTATTTATTCGCATTCGCCCGCTCATCGAACGCGAGACGTCCCAGCAACAAGCAGCTTCGTCCTCGAACGGTCATTCGATCCGTACAGTGGATGATCGCACCATTGAGGTTCGCACGAGTGACGCGACGATCAAGTGCTCGTACGATGCCGTGTTCGATCCGTCGTTTTCGCAGGACCAAGTCTACGAGCGAGTGCGTGAGTGCACCCAGTCGTTCCTCGCGGGCTTCAACTCGACGCTGTTCGCGTACGGCCAAACGGGCAGTGGCAAATCGTTCACGATGTTTGGCAGCGAAGGCGACGTGTCGCGGTACAAACCGGGGCACTACAAAAGCCAAGCCGGGATCATTCCCCGCGCGATCAAAGAGATCTTTGAAGGGATCGTGCAAATGGGTGGTGAGCAGCAGGGCGTCGTGTTGTACTGCTCGTTTGTGCAGATCTACAACGAACAGATCTTCGATTTGCTGCGGGACAGTTCCATGGCGAGTCCATTGGAGATCCATGAAGACCGGAAGAATGGTATCTACGTGGATGGGCTATCCGAGTACGCCGTGCGAACGGTGAATGATTGTTTGGCGTTGCTACGGTGCGGCGAGCAGCACCGCGCCGTACGGTCAACACACATGAACCAGGTCAGTTCCCGTAGCCACTCGGTCTTCCAGCTCTTGCTTGAGCAGCGCCGTAAAGACGGCACGTTTGTCAAGTCCAAATTCAATCTCGTGGACCTTGCCGGGTCCGAAAAGTGGAATTTTGGCTCGGAGATGCAGCATTTCCACATCTCCGAGATGACCAATATCAACTTGAGTCTCCACACGCTGGGGCGGTGCATCGCCGCATTGTCGACCAAAGCCCCAACCGGATCCCAGCACATACCGTATCGGGACTCGAAGCTCACGCGGCTCTTGCAGGACAGTCTTGGCGGCAACACCAAGACCAAGATCATCGCCACGCTCTCACCGTCCGTCGATTGCATCGACGAATCCATCTCCACATTGAAATTTGCAGACCGAGCCAAGCAAGTAATGGTAACCGTGCGGGTCAACGAGCAGCGGGAGATTGACCCAGCGTACGTGGAAAAGCTGGAAGATGAAATCCATCGATTAAAGGAAATTGTCAGGCTCTTGCAGGCAGGTGGAGCAGACGCAGCCGCAGAGAGCGCCACCGTACTCAGCCCCGAGCTCACAGACGACGACACCGATCGACAAGACGATTCGAGCTCAGCCAAGCTACGGAACCATCTTGCGCGGGTTATGCAGGAGAACATGGAGCTGAAAGAGAGACAGGAAAAGCAGCAAAAAGAGATCGAACAGCTGCGAGTGCGGCTGATAGGAGGGGGTGGCAGCGCACCAGTTAGCTCGACGTCCAGTGGTGGTTCTCCAGCTTTCATGACCTCGGCAGAGAGCAATCTTCTTCAGGCAAAGCAGGTATGGTTTTGCCGATTGCTGGAGTGTATTAGTAGTGTGGGGCTCAACTGGATGCGATTTGTGTAGCAACTGGAGACGACGTTGCGGCAGCTGAAAGATGCGTCAGACCGGTTTTTCAAGTTTGAGATCGAGGAAGAAGAACTCAAGTCCATCCACGAGCGCGTCTTCAAAGGACAATCGGTCGGCGGCTCAGGCGGCCCTGCGGTCGCATTGTCGGGTAGCATCTCCAAGCCGAGGCCACGTAAGTATCGTTTGTTTCATGTACCTTATAATTTTCAGGTGTAGCTCGTATTGATGCTCTCTCCGCTTTTGCAGCAAGCTTTGTGAAGCCGTCAGGCTCACTGGTATCCCCCAGTGGATCTCAGAAGCATCTCGCTGTGGACATTCAGTATCGCGTGCGTGGTCGATCCTCGTCCCAGTCAGCACGTGGAGCCTCCAGTGGTAGCAATAACAACAACGAACTGCGATGCGATACGGCGGCTTCCAAGCAAGCGCTGGATCCCGAGAAGGAACTCGAGCTATCGCGAAAGGCGATTGAGAAGCAGCAGAAGCTGCAGAACTGGTTGATTGAGAAGGAGCGACGGGAGTTGCTCAAGCTCCAGCAGGAACAGGAATATATGGAGGAACAACGCCGCGCGCTCGCCGAGCGGGACGCCAAGTTTTTCAAGCATGCACAGGCCGCCAAGAAGAAATTGCTGGCCGCGAAAGCCGACAGTGCCGTACCGGAGACTGGCTAGTCATTCGTTCGAACATAAAAGTCTATTCACATAGTAGTCCGGCGGATTTCTACATCACCCCGACCTTGATGCCTTTGTACTTCTTGCCCTTGGTGGTGGTGATCGTAATGAGCTTTTGCGGGCGTCCAATCGCATCCAGCGCCTCTTTCTTGCCCTCGACAGCCTCGAACGCGAGCCCCGCGTGCAATGCCGAGGAGAACGTGACGTTCGCGGCGCCGTGGCGCTGCTTCTCCTTCCACAGAGGCTTGTCCACGGCCGCCGGCACGACTTTGGCCGTCTGCACAAAGAACTGCTCGATGTCCTGTGCCGTGATACCCCGCGGGATGTGGTGGATACGCAACTGGCAAGACCGCGCCTCCAGCACCTCCTGCGGTGGTGGTCGGTCCATGGGGACCCGTGCACTCTGCGTCACCGGCGTGGCCACTGCAGCAGCATCTACTTCTGTCGCCGTCGCACCAGTGAGGTTGAGCTGGAAACTGGACGGAACGATTTTCGGTGGACCCGTGTACACGGGCGTCGCACCACGACGAGGATCGACACGCGGGCCGTGCAGCTCCAGCGCGGACGGAATGATGGCGCCGCTGGGATTCCGCACGGCGTACTTGGCCGCGAGCATCGACGCCTGCGCATCGATCGTACTATCGTGGCCGTCGGGCATCTCAAAGTTGAGCAGAAACTTGGTGAGACACTTGAGCCCGGGCGTGGCCCGCGCCGGATCGCCGTCCTTGCGCTGGAAGATCTTGGCCGTGTCGATCACGCGTGTGTGGTTGATGCGCAAGCTCGCGAGATCACCGTGGATCGAATGGCCGACCAGGATCGTGTCGGCATTGATATACTTGAGCAGATACTTTTGCGCCTTCTCCACGGAGATTTTGGACTGGTCGATCATCGCGATCGTGATGCCGTGGATGTCGGTCTTGGGGTCCACCATCTTGTACCCGGGCTCGGGCTGGTGGACGAGCAAATCCGAGACGATCCCGCGGATCATGTCCTCGCCGTCCACGGCCGAGACACGACAGAGCGCATTGGACTTGCGCTCGCCGGCGGTTCGCAGCGGCGCGGTCACGCACATCTCGCAATCCAATGCGACGATCTTGAGGTGCGTCGGCTTGGTCTTCTTCTTGGGCGTGACCCATCCGGATTCGCTGGTGGATGGGAACGTAAAGTGCTTCTCAAAGTTCGGGTGCTGCTGGGTCAGTGCCACGAGCTGCTCCCACTCGTCGTCGCGCACGTCGTAGCTCAAATCGCCACGCAAAAGCTCGAGCATCACGTCCTTGGCGATCGCGGAGACTTTTTCGAGCCGCTGTTTCTTGGCTGATACGTGGATTGGCGCGGCCGCGGGCGGTGCGACAGATGGAGCCGACGCACGCGCATCACGTCGACGTTTCTTGGAGGCGCTATCGCTCGTATTCACGGCGCCAGCGGCCGTAGACGCCTTCGCCGACTTGGACTTGACGCCCATTTTTCCCCACCGGCGTTTCCTTTTGTGAATGAGTCAGTCCTCTCATCACCAATCACAACCATATCGCCTGTTTATTGGTTCAAATGCTCTTTTCGTCATTTTCATTGGTTATAAAAAAGCACAATTATTGCAATTTATTGTGTCAGGGAGATTCATGTGCGACAGGGGCCAGCAGTGACCGAAGATCGCATGGCCGAGCGGACGATGCGTGGGGTGTTGCGGCCGCGCGTGCTGGAGGTGGCCGCCAAGGCGACGCAAAGTGGCGCGTTGAAACGCATTGTCGCCGACTACCGGCTGCTGCCGCCCAACGCGCTGGCGCTGCGGTTCCTGCTCTTCTCGGCGCAGGCGCCGTTCCGCAAGCCCGGCGGGTACGCGATCGCCAAGCCGCAGGTCGTCGGCCCCACGCCACGGGCCGCCGACTTTTTCGACCCGTTTGCCAAGGAGAATGTGGAGCAGGATTTGTTCGTCGCCAAGGTCTACGACGACCACTTTCTCGTGCTCAACAAGTTTGCCGTCGTCGACGAACACGTACGTCTCTATGGTGTACGAGATGAGATATGCGTAGCTGCTCACTTGGATAAGAAATGGAATGTGGAGACAGCTCGTGCTCGCGACCGTCGAGTTTGAGGAGCAGGAGACGCCGCTGACTGCGAAGGATCTGCGGGCGGCGTGGAAGTCGATGCGGGACCTCGACGCTTTCGCGTTCTTCAACTGCGGCTACGAGAGCGGCGCGAGGTGAGCTTGTCATACGTCTCTCTCTACTCAACAGCTCATGGCTAACTGTCGCTCCGCTGTAGTCAACCGCACAAGCACATGCAGCTCATCTCGTACGCGTCCATGGAGACGTTCTGTGGTCTGGACAAGGTACTGTACTATGTGTGATACACAAAAAAAATCTCTCGCAGGAGGCGGAGGCTCAACTGACTGACTGACTTCCGGGTCCCACGCAGCCTCCTCTGCTCCACTTCATTCACGAGCATCTGAATGGCCAGCCCACTGACCGTCTGGTCCAATTGGCGGAGCTCCCGTTCCACCACTACCTGCATCGGCTCGCCGTCGACGAATCCGCCTCAGACGAGGAGGCCGCAGGCAAGTGTACATATTGGAGACCTTGGATTTTCTCCTCGACAGGAACTGACTAGTGGACGTGACCGCCGTAGCACTTGTACATGGTGCCTACATGTCCATTCTCACGGCCATGCGAGCCAGTGCGTACGCGACGACAGACAAGCCGCTCGCCTACAACTTGGTGCTCACCGAGTCGTTCCTGCTGGTCGTGCCCCGCAAGACGCCGGCGTGCGAGGGCATGGAAGTCAACTCGATCGGGTTTATCGGCTCGTTCTTCGAACGGAATGACGAGCAGCTCGCGTTCTTCCAGCAGCACGGCGGGCTCGAGCTGCTCGCGCGCGTGGGGTTTCCCCGGTTGGACTTGTAGAGAGAGAGAGAGAGGGAGGTTGAATTGGAGAAAACACTTTTTTCCATTGCAATAAATAGGTTGGGTTGTGGTTGGGTGTGGTGCTAACTAACTAGAGAGGATGGTACACGACAGAGGCGACTGACTACCCCTCGGTCATGCCCTGCTTGGTGGTGTTTGTGTGGGTTTCTTGGACAGAAGAGGGGCGTGAAGGGAAGAAGAACATGAAGACGGCAAGGCCTCGCCCAGTTTAGGCCTTCTTGGTGCGGATGCCCGTGCCAAAGTTCTCGAGCGTGTGCGACTTCCATCCGCCGAGCGAGAGCTGGCGACGCTTCTGCTTGAGGTACTCCTCGACCTGCTCGAAGAAGGCCTGCTCCACGTCGAGGAACGTGAGAATGTCTTGCAGAAACAGGCAGTTGGACTGCCACGCGCTCGGGTGCATCTTGTGGACAATGTTGAAAATGAACCGCAAAAAGTTGTTCATCTCGCTCTGGCGGTTCGCGACGTCGTCCTCCGACACACTGAGTCCGAAAAACGGCATGCGCGTGAACCGCATGCGTTCGATGAACGTCCGCGTCACGTCGAACGCGCAGCCCTGGTCGCCCTGGCACGTGCACCGCGTGGGCGCGGCACGCGCGTCGCCACGACGAAACATACTGGGGCCGTGGTGCGGCTGCGCGTCCACTCGGAGCAGCAGCGACTTGCGAAAGCGACGAAACTCCTCAAACGAGCGGGCGACAAACTGGCTCGAGTCGCGGTCCTTGGCGTAGCGGTTCGCGCCGAGCGCCTCCACGGAGATCACGAACGAGAGGTTCTTGCGTGGGCCGTGGAAATGCGTGACCTGGGCCGAGAGCTTCTTGAGGATGGCCGGGTCCACGTTGGCATTGTCAAAGTGTTCCATGGTGGGTTGATGGGGAGCGTGGGGGATAGTTGTTCGGGGGATTCGAGCAAATGGGGGAATGCCGATCGGTCCGTACAGCAGTCGCTTCTTCTTCAATCGCCCTGGCGTTCTCGTCTGTGAGCCGTGGCGGAAGCGTGCCGTTGGGGGAGGAGGGAGAGGAGAGGAGGGGGAGCGGAGCGTGGAGGTGCCACCAGCAGCGGAGAGGAGAGGGAGAGGAGGAGCGAAGGGAAGCGAACCTCCCCACACTGGACTGTCTGAAAGGAGCGTGGCTCGTCTGACGGAAAGTTTACGTTGGTCTCAAAGAAAAACAAGGGGCGTTGTTTGTTCCCCGAACTTCTTGCTGACAATTCGAAGGCCGTTGACTTGGCGACTGTGCAGTTCTGTATGCCGGAGAGCAAGTTTCGCAATGGGACGCTACTGGTCCGTCTCCCACCCGCAGAACAAAAACTTCGGCACAAAAAAAACAATTCCCTTTCCATAGGTACACTGTACCTCGCAATAGAGGCCCCTCCCACCAGAGCTCTCGGGGCGTCCGTCTGCCGAACGAACCACCCTCGTGAACTCCCACCATGCGGAAGTGGGGCACCAACATCTCGTTGAACATGGGCAGCGTTTCTGTCCGCGTCCATCTCCAGCTTGGGGGGTGGGCATGTGGAGTTTTGCGTGGAAACCTTCGCGTCTCAAGATCATCCATCCACAAGTGTGTCGCGGTTCCTCCACTTCGTGCATTTCTGGGTTTGCCCGCGCACGTAATGATGCACACCCCCTGCTGTCCGTTGAGTTCCCACGTTGCACACAAGCGTTCCATTCAGTCTGAATTTCAGAGTGGTCAGAGCCAGTCAGTGCCAGCCAGACGGCGAGAAAATTGTAAAACGCGTAGGTATTGAAAATATGCTCGGTCCAGTCAGTACAGCTGGAGTTTCCATGGACCGAGGTAAAACCACCACTGCTGTTATTTTATATTTGAAAACTTGTTTTCCACGAGAGGCATTTTTTCTCCACGAGCACAGCGCCCTGTCATGCAGGAGAAAGACCACTCACTCACAGATGGGCTTCCAGAAGCAGCACCAACGCAGAGCGTTTTGCACCCATGTGTGCTAAGCGGCAGAAGCCACACGGGATTCCCGCCAGCTGCTGCCTAGGTGGGTGGCACATAAACCGACGCTGATGTTGCAAAGCCCACATTTTCGTTTCACAAAATTTCGTTTGTTTCAGATTTTGCTGCTGGTGTTCTCCCATATGTTTGTCCAGTTTTGTTTCATATTTTCTCAATTTTTCTTCTATATTTACTTCTCAGGAATATCCTGGGATACTGTCCACCCATGAATCTCAGATGGAGTGATAGTCTACGTTGAGTGCCACGGTTTATGCATTAGCTACAGCCCAGTTGGTGAAGATGTGGGTCGGCGTCCACCAGACTGCAACTCTCTATGGGAAGGGCTCTGCGTGATCTCTGTGATGCTGCTGAAGCAGCAGCATCGCTGCAGGCCGGACCAGGCTCGATGTTGCCACTTCTGCTTGGTGTATCATCACGTGACTATGGTCGTCAATTCTCCAGCAACTCATCAGCTAGCCACATGCTATTCTTCATGGACAGGTTATTTGTAATAAAATACAATATCACAGGGTATTTGTTTAAAAATACAATATGACTCCATATACGTATATATGCAAAATTTGATACATCTAAGTATACCGCTTATGAATTTCAAGAAACTCAATCCGGCTTAGAGCCAGGAAGACGCAGCCCCACTTCGCGGCTGCGAGATTCAGCTCGAAGAAAGTTCATCGAAGCAGAAAGTGCCACCAGCCAAACAACGAAAGCCAGCGCTGTTTGTATCAACAGCTCTCCAGTTAGGAACGATTTGTTCTGAAGCTGCTCCGGCCAAGTTGAAGGTTGGACGGGAACAGGCTTTCTTTCTCTACTGTACTGTAGGTTGCCAGTGCACGACGGACAATCGTGCGGATCCGCTTGGCACCGCCAGAACAACAAAATGGTTCTCGACGCGACGACCACCTCAGAATCATATTTTGCCTGTCGACACCAGAACCAGTTTTCCTGTTCTGCAGGACACCCCGTCAATCCATGAAACTGTTCCCAAAGATCCCCCAACTTCAACTGACGCCATCGCGGCTTCAACATGTTCCAAGGGACTGGAGCACTATGCGATAAGTGCGATGTCGCAGGTTAAGTGCGCATATCCGTGGGTCGTCCGCTCCTCTCCGCCATGACGACCATGCCGATCATGGGATCATAGACACAATCATAGACACAGACAGAACGTGGCCGTGGCGTGACTTGACGCTCGCATGTCCCGTACGCGTCGGCACTGCATACGAGAGGAGGATCTTCAGCCGGCATCGTGCAGTGGATAGGTCCCCCTCCCCCTCTCGCTCGTCCAACTCATTCGGGTCCAGCGGAGGGGAGGGTTCACGCGCGTGGCAAACACGTCAGTCGTGATGGCCAGGGTACCGTACGCTACCTTCGCCCGTACGTCAGTGGATGGAAAGATCAGACCATCATGGTGCCAGACACCACGCTTGATGGCCGAGAGGTTGAACCGCGACCTTTCGTCGGGGGGGGGGGGGGGGGGGGG
>JAADVY010000798.1:0-12291 GCA_023336035.1 Pythium plurisporium
GCCGAAGGGAAACCCCGTGCGAGAGGGAAAGGGGAGTGATGGTCGCTTCTAGAAAAACAGCGAGTTGGCGGAGCCCAATTGTGGGGATGAATGGGTTGTTGGAAGAACGCCAAACGGTGCGGGAGTATGGTGAGGGTTGGGGAAGGCAACCACCAACAACTTGCTGAAGACGCAAATTCACGAATGACAGCAAGCGGGAAAACCCAAATGGACACACACAAAACGTTAGGGGAAAGCGAGGGACAGCCGCCAGGGACCGTGCGGGACAGTTTAAAATAAAGACCAATCGGCTTGGCAGAACGACCTTATGGGAGCCAATCAACGTGCACGATCGCGTGGCACCGCCCAACTTTTTCTTCTGGCGCCTGGCTGGTGAGGGATCCACGCCCCGCTCCCCACAAGCATGCCTTGCTGGAGACCGCATGAAGTAGGGATGTATTGGCAAACACGGCGGCCGACGCGACGTCTCTTTGCTGGGGGGTGGGACGCGTGTGATGGTCGTGTGGTGCTGTCTCAGTCCAGCGCGGAACCCTCACGCTGGCCTCCGATGCTCGCTCGCATGCAGCCGACCCGTCTGGATGGAGCCACTCTCTTCATTGAACTTATGGTCCGCCGCCTCTTGAAGTTGGCGTTTGGGGGATTCTTCCATGCTGAAAGGATGGGCGAGGGTGCGCACTCCAGTCAGCGCTGAAGGAGGCGCCAGAAAGAAACTCATACTGTACGATGGTACGGAACTGAGCAGCACGGCCGGACATCTCAATCGAAGGAAGGGTTCCGTTGCGCCTCCCGCCCACATGGCCGTCGCATCATACGCTAATACCGAGTAGAAATTGTGCTGGTTGAGTAGACAACACCACACCGCCATGTTACGGTATCAGAGCCTGAGCACCCACAACGCAGCACATATACAGAAATCAAGTGGATTGAGATTAGGAGGTGTTGATTGGTCCAGAAGAGTCGACTGAAGCCACACGAACATCATCTTTTGGTAAGGTTTAGGTTTATTTTTCCGTAAACGAAGACCAAAAACAATTGTACTGTATGCCATGTTGTTGGATATTTTAGGTTTGGATCGATCTCAAAATCAGGGGAGACATGGCTACAGAAGCCATGTGGAATAAGCTTCGCATGGGATTGCTCGTCGACTGAATAGGCATTCAATCTGGTAGACCGTACGTATTACCCTGTTTTCTATCAAACACCGTCATCCACCTCAAGGGAACACGATAGCGTCGTGATACTGTACGTGGCGTGGTTCAGCGCCATCATTCGTCGCTTGATTTCTTCAATCAAACGCTTCCAACGCAAAACGGAGATGGAGCATCTCGCCACCAAAGTGATTACTTCTCGTTGGCGAAGAGAGCGGCTTTGCAAAATTCTTGATTTATTTGTTTCCACAGTGTCACCTAACTGCTACTGTCCAACCAATCCCGTGCTATCCACTGCCTTTATTCATTTCTACAGTGATCAAATTGCGAGGGAACCAAGCGAAAGTCACTTCGTTGAGGCGATTGAGTGGGAGCAGCGCCTCGTCTGGCAAGAGGCCTGATCAGTCAGGCCATCTGTAGCATCATCGTGCGGGTCTCCACCCGTGGACCACGGGTGGGCTCATTCGTGCCGAATCAAACCCACCCATTCCCCCAGTCTCTTCAACTTGCGAACTATGGCTCCATAAATATGGCTTGTACTTAGTATCATATCTCTTCGTCTCTACTTCATGTGCTGCATGACGGCACGTAAACCATACATCAATCCCGCCTGCTTGCGAGCCTCCGCCACCAACAACGTCACGTGGCACTTTTCCGGTGGACTCAGAGTGCGATCGAAGTGCTCAAAGTCGTCCTTCGTCACCTTCCACGGCGTACACGCCACCTTCTTGATAAAGATCTTCGTCGGACGATTCAAGTACACATTGACCTGACGGTAGTCATAGTCGTCGTGGCAAATGCCGAAGATGCGGTGCACGTAGTACCAGATCGCATTGCGGTACGGCGTGGTGTCGACCTCTTCTTCTTTCTGGGCACCGAAGAAGTCGTAGGTGAGCCTGCTGATGAGGTTGAACTGATCCTCGAGGATTTGGCCCTGCAAGTCCAGGATAGAAAAAAAGTTAGAGATGGCTGAACGTAAACACTTTCGTGCAGTATGAGAGAGGGAGACACGTACCGTCTTCCCTGGGAAGTATCGCCTCACGAGCGAGAAGCCATGCTCTGCCCAGCTAAAGTCTTCTGTGTTGAGGATGGAGTATTCTTGGGAGTGGACATCGAAGTCGGCATATCGAATGACTGAGCCTCCACAGAACCGCCACAGCGTGTCGCGTCGCCGACTATTGCAGTCCGCATGGATGTCCTCGCCCGGCTCGCTCTCTGCGATCTCGAACTCGTACTCGTCGACGGTGATCGGGTCGGGGCAATCCTCTTCTTCGTCCGCGGCCTCTTCTCCGCTCATGGCACGAATGACACGGTGCTCGCTCATCTTGAGCAGATCCAACAGCTGATTGTCATCTCGTTCCATCTCAGCAATATCGTCCGTACAACAGTCGGTGCTTCCCGATGAGTCCGCAGACTCGAGCCGCTGGAGGTACCGAATAGCATGGGCCTCAGCGTCTTCGGCTCCTTCATGGCTCCAGATAGACAAGTCCTGTTCTTCAGCACACCCCAAGCCCAGCGCAACACACGACATCGAGTGGTACTGACACAGCACGATGATAGCATGGACGAGCTCCGACACGGACCACGAGTCGTCCTGTTCTGGTGAGAGCAGCTCGGCGATATGGTCCGACTTGATGAGCCACGGACGGTGCGCGAGCAGGGAGCTGATCTCGTGGAGAAGGAAGAGCTTCGGTGGGATCGAGTCGATGCCCATGGTCCACTCGTACTCGCCACCGTTCACGACGAAGTAGTACTGCTGTAGATCGGCAAAGTAGTGGCACCGCAGCTCGGACGCGGCCATGAGAGCGATGTAGCTACGCCAGTCGAGCGGGAGTGCGCCGTCATGGACCATAATGGATTTGACGCTCTTTTGATAAAGACGGAGATAGCTCTTGTGCCACGCGAGCAGCTGGACATAGTGGCTCACGCGGCCTGTGCGTACGTACTCGTCTTGAAACAGAGCACACAGCTCCTCATCGTCATTACCGGCGACGTGTTCGACGGCTTGATTCTCAATAAAGTACGAGACTATACTGTTCTGCTCGTCGTCGCAGTCGTCGAGTTTCGCTGTCTTCTTGGCCTCATCACGCAGCGTCTCCATGGTCTCGCGAATCGGGTCGAACGGCGCCTCGCGTGCTAACCGTGCAATCGTCGGGTAATAGTCGATGAGTAACCGCGAGCCGTCATCGATCAGCTGCTGGAGTTCCTGTTGGACGACCTGGAGAATCGTGTGCTGCACAGACGCGTCGGCGACCGCAAGGCGTCGGAAGAACGCGTCCTTGGACGCACAAATGCGTTCCGTGGCCGTCTCGAGCTTGAGCGACTCGATGTCCGACGCGACAAGAGAGTTCCGCATGGGGGGATACGAGGATGTGTGGTGCGTGCGGTCGGGCGTCGAATTGCTGCTATGTGAATGAGGATGGGGGGAGCGCCGCTTGTCCTGATGCTTGCTGTCGTCTCGTGGTGGCTGGCGTGCGTACCGTAGTATTGCCGTGCGTGTGGGAAACCGTGGAAGAAGAGCCGCGGAGCGTCGAGTCGAATATTAGAGTGGCGGGCGCTGCAAGAGAGATCATGATTCAGACGTCGTCGGCTTGTCCACACCGCTCAACGTCCTGAAGGGGCGGTTGTCGCACCCAACTTTGGGGGCCATTCCCTCACGGCGGGCGTCTCTCGTTGGGCTCCCCCATGTGTGACACAGACAGCCGACTTCCCTCTCAATCGACACAGTTTCGGAAAATTTAGCGCAGTTTTAGACACTTATGCGTAGGTTTTAGTGCTAAACCATGCCAACTGGCGGACGCGAATGAAAAGAAAACAGAGAGGGTCTGGCCTGCGACATGCTGGGTTTGAAGAACGCCACGTTGTGTGGCGGGACCCGACCCTTGGCTCGAATCTCCGGTGTGTTGAATGGATCCTCTTGCTTGGGGCGGCCTTCCAGACCTCCCTATATAATGGAGCTGAGTGAGTGCGACAGGGAACAGCAAGTGCGCGAGCTTCAACATCAACTTGCACTATAGCGAGTGTGCGGGATCTAGTGCTTCGCCTCCTGACCTCGGCTCTGTGATCAGTATCATTGTGCGGCACACGATTCGGACCCCTGGGTACGGGAAGGCTTCCTCGTCTTGTGGTTAGTTCTTGTCGCGGCATTGAGATGGCCCGTCAACGCGACGCTCATAATACGCATGGGATGACGGGGATTTTTACATACGTTGTCTCTTTCTGCCCTTTCAGCATGTCACAGGACGGGCTCAAAATGGTGAGAGACAGCTCATCTACATGGAAGAGGCTCGTCGATCTCAAAAAGGAGGACGTGTACGATCAATTGGCTTATGATCGCTTCGACTTTGCTGTGCGAGCGAGCGTGAAGAAGACAGAAGCTCCTTCATGAGACATGGTTGCCTCGACCTGTAAGTACTGTACAGTAGAGCCTTCGCACGAATGTGACAAACCCGATGCCGGTGCTTCACAAGCAAAACCGTCAACGATCCCTCCCTACGTGACAGATCATCGTTCGTCTCAACAGAGAGCGAGTGCTCAGGGTTGCTTCGCGGGGGCAATGTGCCTATGTTCTCCCACGTATCACTGTATAATACTTCATAACCACTTCAACAACTCGACTCTCAAGCACTAATTATTATGAGAAGCGATGCTCAATAGAGACATATACTAGGCTTAATCCACTCGGCGCGGGAGCGTGGAATAAGAATCGCGGCAACATTTGATGGTCACACGCTATCGCCTGCGTCTCCATGGACCCACAGGACGTACGTAGTTCTACAAAGACTGACAAGAGTTTGATGACGGGAGCGGGTCTCCAGCTGCTAATGCGTTGATCTAGTCTCGTATGCGTCGGTTGAAGGAGGTAGAAGTACATAGCTCGACGCCATACAGACGACACGACAATCGGCAGGAGCAAGAGCGCGGAGCCGACGAGGTCTCGGCGTTGAGAGGAAGATGCGAAGAATCGCACAGTCCACTTTGAGCGAATGGCCGTCGAGCATGGCATAACCAGCATGCCACAAAGCGATCAACGTGGAGGTGGCTAATCGATGTACCAGACACGTGCCAACGCTGGCTGTGCGTGACATGCGTTGCGTGTGCTGTGCGAGACACTGACAGTGCACTGCAGACCCGTGTTTCGGCGAGGTGTATCGACCTTCGTGTCAGCTACCATAAGTTTAGCGGGGGCTGCTCGCAATAATATAATGGTGTGATTACGACGCGCTTTGTGCTAAGCATCGTCGTTATTTCATGTGCTGCATGACGGCACGTAAACCATACATCAAACCCGCCTGCTTGCGAGCCTCCGCCACCAACAACGTCACGTGGCACTTTTCCGGTGGACTCAGAGTGCGATCGAAGTGCTCGAAGTCGTCCTTCGTCACCTTCCACGGCGTACACGCCACCTTCTTGATAAAGATCTTCGTCGGACGATTCAAGTACACATTGACCTGACGGTAGTCATAGTCGTCGTGGCAAATACCAAAGATGCGGTGCACGTAGTACCAGATCGCATTGCGGTACGGCGTGGTGTCGACCTCTTCTTCTTTCTGTGCACCGTAGAAGTCGTAGGTGAGCCTGCTGGTGAGGGTGAACTGGTCCTCAAGGATTTGGCCCTGCAAGTCCAAAATCGAGAAAGAAAGCATAAGATAACGAGATGCGGGTCGACTGTGCGGCAGCACTACGCGTACCGTGGCTCCTGGGAAGTAGCGCCGGATGAGCGAGAAGGCGTGCTCTGCCCAGCTGAAATCCTCCGTGTGTAGGACACTGTAGTCTTGTGATCGAACGTCGAAGTCTGCATATCGAAGAACTCGCCCTCCACAGAACCTCCACAGCGTATCGCGACGGCGACTGTTGCAGTCACTACTGAAATCGTACTCGTCGTGCTCTTCCACAATCTCAAACTCAAAGTCGTCAGCATTGCTGGCTCCTGCCTCGACGCTACTGGCATTGCTCGACAAATAGCCTCCACGACGACCGGCTGCCCTCAACAGCGTGAGTAGCTGCGACTCGTCGCGTTCCATCGAGCTAACGTCCATATCCGGTGCACTGTCACTTCCGCTCCGGCTAGAAGACGTGCTTTCGCATGTATCGTCGGAGATGGATCGCTCGAGGTATCGGATGACCCGTTTCTCGGCAGCCTCGGATCCGTCATGGCTCCATACTGACAGATCGTCCTCTTCTCTGCACCCCAGCCCGAGCGAGACACTTGACATCGAGTGATAGTGTACCATCACGACGATAGCGTGGACCAACTCCGCGAGAGACCACGCGTCACCGGACTCGGCGGTTAGCAACTCAGAGATATGATCCGCTGTGACCAACCAAGGTCGATGTGCAAGCATGGAACTCAGTTCATGCAGTTGGAAGAGCTTTGCGGGGACGTAGTCGATACCCTTGATCCACTCTGGCTCGCCTCCGTTTACTACGAAGTAGTACTGCTGCAGATCCGCGAGGTAGTGGCACCGCAGTTCCGAAGCAGCCATCAACGCTATATAACTACGCCATTGGTGCGGCAAGACCCCGTCTCGAACCATGACCGACACGATGAGTTGCTGGTAGAGCCGTAAGTAGCTTTTGTGCCACGCGAGCAGCTGTACAAAATGGCTCACACGACCTGTTCGCAAGTACTCGGCTTGAAAGAGCTCGATGAGCTCGGCATCGTCGTTTCCAGCAACATGCTCAATGTCTCGATCGTCAATGAAATACGAAATGTGGTCGTATCGATCGACGTCACCATCCGCGTCGCCGACAACAATCCGCCGATCATGAATCGCGAGCTGCAGCTGAACCATCGACTCACGGACTGCATCAAAAGGCGCCTCGCGGGCCAGCCGCACAATTGTGGGGTAGTAGTCGGCGAGTTGGTGTGGGTTCTCCTCCATAAGCTGACAAAGCTCTTGCTGAACGACCTGGATGATGGTCTTTTGGACTGAGCTGTCGGCGACAGCGAGCCGACGGAAGAATGCGTCCCTGAGAACACCATCGGCGGCCGGCGTCGGCAGTTCCTGGGATGACGAGAGAGTGAAGCTCATTGGAGAAGTGGGTTGCGATCAAGCGACTTGCCGCCTGGATTCCAACTTTCACAATGTCTGCGCGTTTCGTGGGCTACCCATTTCTCCTCTCGTGGCAACCAGCCTAAGCACCAGGATTAGTTCATAACCGGCAAGAGGGATACGCCATCTGATCCCAGGGCCGAGACAGTTCGCGTCGTGGGCATGGATGGATGGATGCATGGTTGTGCAAGAACGACGGAGGCCCGGTCACTTCGCGTCCTCGTCTTCCGGGATGGTCCACGCCCACGCAAATGTCGCAGACACGGAAAGACCCATCTACGTTGAGCCGAGTCGGCCTCACCGTGAGCCTTCGACGACGTCTTCGGCTTCGTGGCGCGAGCGGCCTCGACACTGACCTGCCACGATGGTGGCGGGATACTGCAGAGAACCGTCGGCGAATAGGGGGAGCTTTTGGCACTGAGACATGGATACACCGCAGAGACTAATTAAAATACGCCTCAACCTCTGCTTCCAGACTATTCTCCTTAAATTCTATACCTCCGGTCCACCTTGGCGGCTACTTTCACGTTCTACTATGTAGACAAGACCCCTATGAACTGTGAGTTTTGTATCCCTCTTCGAATCGATACATGGCTGCTGGACTTGATTCGTTCTGTCGCGTTCAAATTGTCAGGTCGTTCCGTCGTTCATAGTGTGAGGTCGGCGTATTTCTGCTGCTGCCCTTTTGTTTGGCACTCACCCCCGTCGCTTCTTCAACCGGGAGACCGCATCCATTTCCTGTACACACATCACCGCTGCTGTGACACGAGCTCTGGGGATCCACCACAGCGGCTGGCAGGATCACACGATCGATCTCAGCTCGAAAACTGCCCGATACTGTACCTCCATGAACGGCCCAGTGCCACTGGACCCACTTGGGGGGACCCACTGCCAGTGGGTCCCCCCAAGATCAGGATACAGTACGTCTCCATCTCTCGTAACGTTATCAGGACGCGACGCAACGCGGTTCTGATGGCTGGCTAGAGGTGGCCGCCCCCTCACATGTCGCAGGTGGCTTCAACATCACCTGTGGGTAATCTAATCTAGTAACTCCGAAAGGGTGCCGTTTCGAAGTCCGGGTCGTTTGAGCGGTGCATCGTGCTCATCAAGCGTCGGTCGGCGCCATGGTACGTGCGGGCGGCATCGCGCTCCGGTATCGCGACCCTCAACGCTAACTTCTGTGTGCGAACCAGCCGCCGAAAAAGAAGGCCCCCAAGAAGACCAAGGAAGAGCTCGAAGAAGGTGAGACCGTGGTCTGACCTCAGTGTTTGCCACGTTCCAAATGCTCATGCTACGTTCGATGCTTGCCGGTACAGAGCGTCGGCTGCAGGAGGAAGAAGAAGCTCGACGTCGTGCTGAGGAAGAGAAGCGACAGGAGGAAGAGCGCAGGCGGCGCGAGGCCGAGGAGGCTCGGCGACGCGAGGAAGATGCCAAGAATCGGGCCGCCGAACTGGAGCGACTGGCCGCCGAGCATGAAGAAACCAAGCGCGACCTTGAGGGCAAAGCGCAGCGACTCGCGGAAATTCTCCGCGCTCAGAAGGAGGCGAAAGAGGTGAGCTCTTGAGCGTGTGTTCAGTCATCTCTCTTTCTAATAGGGTGTCCTTTTTCGCCTAGTGGGAAACCTACTTGGCGTGTGATCCACGGCCCGATGCACAAGTGGAAGGCGACATGAATTCGTTTTTGAATTCGTGGCTGCTGGAAATCTCGACAGATCTCAATGAAGTTGCCGTCACGTGTGCGAGTGCGACGCAAGTCGTCAACGATTTAGTGCACGTTGCAGCGAATGCCCGCGCCACGAATGACTCACCACTTGTCGACCAGTGCTCCTCGTTCATCGACAAGATCCAGAAAATGATCCATGACAAGATTGACCACGCCACTGCCCACATACTGCAGTACGCAGATGAATACACGGACAGCAATTCGCGAAGCGAAGTCAAGATGGCGAGTGCGAGCGACCTGGTGAAGTTAGGCCTCTGGATCAATCTCATGGCCAAGGGCTCCCGCAACAAGCGTATTGACTTTAACGAGCTCGGCGTGTCGGTGGATCTCCCCAAGGCCATCATCATGCAATCGCTGGCACTGCGTGTCACGTATCTACCGTTCGATCAACTCTCAACTCAAAATGCCCAAAATGTCGATTTCGCGCTCGGCGGGGTCTTGACGCTCGACTTGTTGGCGATTCCTCCACCGCCAAAACGTGCGCGCGGCTGGATGATGCGTGAAGTGGCGACGAATGCAGCGGATCGTATCAAGAAACTGCACTACCCGCTGGAGGGGATGGTCGCGTCTGCAGCGATGCCAGTCAAGGTGAGCATCACGTTGCCATCGCACGTGATCTATGGGAACGGAGGGGCTAGTCTGCGTGTGGGCTGGTGGGATGCACACTCACAGTCGTGGGAAGAAGACGGCATCACCGAAGTGAATTTCAATGTGGACACCAATGTCCTGAGCTTCAACACGATGCATGTGACGCACCTCGCCGTGCTGCACCAGCGTGATCTCAACTACCAAAAGTATCTGTGGAATCTGCAAATGAGTACGTCGGTCCCGAACAAAGCGCACTTGCAAATCAAGACTGAGCATTACGAAATGATCCGTTTTGAGGTCACTGACAGTGGGTGTCGCCTTGTCTCACCGTCTTTCTCGCAACTCCAGCCACTGCAGTTGGATTGGTTGCCGCCAGGGGAGCTTCTAATGCGACTAGCGGCATCAGGGATTGGTCTTTGTCCAGGGTTAGATGACGATTCCAGATTCGGCTACACGCCCAAACTAAAAGCACTAGAAGACCGAGTGATCCAGGAGGTTGTGAGCGTGGTGTCTGCGTACCAAGTTGGAATCGGGAATCTGTCGATCGAGTCACAAGGAGGCGGAATGAGGTGGATTGGAGCGATCGAGAATCCAAAGCAGATCGTGTTCTCGGTCAAGGAGATCTTCTGGCCGTACGTCCAAGAAGATTTAGACGCCACGTATCCACCGACACCTTTGCATCCGATGGACACGGATGAGCAACCGAACAGCAACAATCAAGACGGAGACGAAGATCATCCGGCGAGTGGGCTATTGATTAATGTACTGACCGAGGTCGACGAAGAAGCAAGCGGCGGGAACGTCAAGTTCCGTATCGACCAAATTAATGATGTGTACGCGACACACGTTCATCTGAAGAAAGCTCTTGAAGAGATCTCGTCGCCCGACGCGCGCGATCGCATGGAGAATTCGAACGTCATGTTTGAGTTCGTGTTGATGAAGATGCTGAGCTTGTTGCGACTGTTCAGTTATTCAAAACCACTGAGTACGATCATGGGGCGCCACGAGTTGAACGGCCTCTCCAAAGATGATGGCATCGAGGAGGACCTCGGCACCCCCAACAGCATCGACACTGGCGATACAGACTCAAAGAAGCTGAACGGCGAAAACAGCGCTGGTCCAGAGAACGGCGTCGGCTCACATGTGGATCCGAAGATCGATGAACTCGGTGCCGCCGAAGTGACACCTCATGACTCACCGATCGTGTGAGCAAATTTCAATTCAGTACATTCGTTCATTCGTTTTCATTAAAAAAATAGTGGTACATGTGCTGCGAGGCCGAACGCGCTCGATGCCGCGTCGCCAGCGACTTACGCGAACCGCGACGGGATCTGCAGATGCTCGGTGAGCTCCGTGTAGCCGCCAATGTACTTGCCGTCCATAAAGATCTGTGGCACCGTCCGGACAGGCTTGCCGACGATTTGGCGGAGTGCCTCAATGGAAAGATCCTTGCCGACCGTGAAATCGTCGTAATCCCACTCTCGCTCACGGAACAGGTCCTTGGTCGCGTTGCAGTACTTGCAGCTGGGCTTGGAGAAGATGATGACGCCCTTGGATTGCTTGGTCTTGGCCAACATATCTTGCTCGCTTTCCGAGAGCGACGCCGGGTCGTCGAGCGAGATCTGGATCGCATCCAGCGACATGTCGTTCATGTCCACATGAAGGCCACACTCTTGTGCGACGCCGTGGAAGCGGCTGGCACGCTCGTTGCCCTTGTCGGCCTCGGTGACCGGACGACTCGAGTGCGCATCGCCCACGGTCGCGTAGCCCTGGGCCTTGAGCGGATGGTACGGTAGACTGTGGGTGGCCAAGTACTGGTCCACGTCCTCGTTGGTCCACTTGAGGATCGGGCAGATTTTGAGGCGGCCATTGTGAATGTTGACGATCTTCATTGCACTCCGGGTCTCAGTCTGCTCGGCACGCACCCCCACGAGCAGTGCCTTGGCCTGCAGCTCTCGCATCGCACGCTGCATGGGCTCGACCTTGCGGATGAACCCATACTGCTTGTGGGCCTCGGGCGTCGGGATCTCCCACAGGCGTCCATACAGCGCCTCCATGCGGGAGGGCGTGATGGGCGACTGGTACACACGTAGATTCAGCCCGAGATCCTTCTCGAGCCGCGCTGCGAACTGGTACGTCTCCCGCGGCAAGTAGCCCGTGTCGATCCACACGACGGGGACGCGCGCGTCCACTTTGCTCACGAGGTTGAGCATCACGGCCGAAGTGATCCCAAAGCTGGAGCTCAGCACAGTGTGGTCCACGCCGAACGTTGCCAGTGTCCACTGCACGATCTCCTCGGCATTTTTGCCGTCGAGTTGTGCGTTCATCTGCTCGACAAAGCTCTCGAGCGAGTCGTAGCGCGTCGCATCGAAGAGCTGCAGGTCCGAACACGAAGAGCTCATGGCCGTTGGAGAGTTGGGGGAGAGGGGGTCGTATTGCGTAATGAGAAGAGAGAGCAGCGACGGAAACCAACGCTCTCAGGCAGCGAAAAACTGCGGTTGTGTCGTTCCGCTTCCGAGACCGATAAGCCTTCCGCTTCTCGGGCGAGCGTCATTGAGCTCTGATGCCGGGAGATGACGTTTGGTTCGAAAAGTGGTTAGGGCGATCCACTGATTCGTGGAAATGAAATGACGCATCAGCGGAAACACGCGATTTGATTGGCTGCTATCTTGAAGTGGCAGGACGACAACCAATCAATGCAGTGTATCCATCCAAGTCACGTTGGCCACCAAATCCTAGAACCGGCATGAAATCACAGTACAGGGTTCGTCAAGTAC
>JAADVY010000799.1:0-12288 GCA_023336035.1 Pythium plurisporium
ACGCCTCTACCCCCCCCGAAATACCCCTTCACGTCTGTGTAATACTCTCTCTCCATGGATACTTTGCGTCTCCTCTCTTGGGTGACCACGAGTCGTCACCTCGTACCAAAATGTCAAACTCATGCATTTGAATACTGTTTATTCATGGTGGCATCGTGTGGCTATTGGACTACCGTACGTGATTTTGTGGTCACAGGACGCAGCCGGCGTCGTCGGCACGGAGCTGCGACTTGGCTCAGCTCGGCCTTCTTGACCGTCACACGCTCCGCCGCTGGGTCGGGTACTGAGATGACGCACGCGTCCGTCGTGAGCTCTCGCTCGAGCTTGAGCAGCGTCGTCATGCAGGCCTCGCTGCCGTGGATCGCGTCCTTGTTGGACAGCGAGAAGATCCATGTCGACAACGCATCGCGTTCCATGTACACAGCGACATCGCGCTGACACTCTGCGTACATCGGGCTCGCGAGCACACGCGAGACTTGCGTTGAACAGACAGGCAGCGTGTCCTGAGCGTCCGAGACCGCGGCTGCCACCAACGCGAACGCCAGCACGAACAAGCGGTGAGCGGTCATCCGTGCGCCTTGGGTTAGAGCGAGCCAGGCGAAAAGAAGAAATGCACAGCTTCCTCTGACAGCCACCTATCGTTTCGGGGACGTGGTTGGTCAGTGCACCGGATTGTCTCACCTGGGCCGAGGCAATCATCACCGATGATTCATCAGCGACCCTGAGACGGACGCGTCGCGGCTGCGCGTGTTGAGAATCACAGGCTGATGTGGATGTGTCCCACGAGCTCATTTCATGCGGCCGCTGATCTGTGCTTTCGTCCGCGAGTGGATACACATGGCAACACAGACGGCCGGTCGAACTCTTGGGAAGAGGTCCTTCAGTGTGCTGCGTGATGCTGGCGAACGAAACGCTCCGACCTCTATTGCGAACCGAACCGAAGACGAGTCTGTATTATCAATGACTTTTGTACATATCTAACAGCAGAGCGGGATGGGGATGCAGAAGCAGCACGTGCTGCCACGACTGAGCAGGCAGCTCACGAGCAGCACGACCACAAAGATCGCAATCGCGCCGTAGATGTAGTTGTAGTTGAACGACGAGGTTGCGTCGCCGTTGCCGTCCTGCAGGCGACGCATCGCGTAGCGCAGGCGACGCGTGATCGGCGACGCCGCCAGCGAGTGTATCGACGCCTTCTCGATACGCACACGTACGACTGCAGCGCTGTCGTCGACCGTGAGACTCGCGACGCAGGCGTCAAATTCGATGGCTTGCAGTGCGTGCAGCGTGGCTTGGCAGGCGCTGCTTTCCGCGAGCACATGCGCATGGCTGTGGCTCAGCACCCAGGGGTTTTGCGTCGGCGAAGCGACATCCTGACGACAGGCGACGTAGTCACGACTGGCGAGCACGCGGTTCACTTGGATCGGACAGATCGGCGTCGCGGCCGCCGAGGCACGCGTGAGGAAGCAGCTCGTGACCAGCAGTACGGTCGAGAGGAGCAGCGAGCAGCGCGTCATGCCGTGGGGGATGCAATCGATCGGGATGTGGAGGATTGAGGGGCAACGTCAGAAATGAAAAGTGAGAGCGGAGCATCTCGATTGAAAGAGCGAGGAGGACACCAACGAGGGAATCACTTGTTGGAGGCAAACGCAACGGCAATGGGTTTTGGGGGTGGAATCACGCGTGGGACTCCGCTCCAAAAAATTTGCCAAGAGAAAAGCTGTGACATGCTGCGAGTTGACACTGATGAGTACCAAAACAAGGTGAGATTGGCCATCAGCAGCTCCATTTTCATTGAACAGCCAAAACAGGGTATACTACTATACTAAAAAACACAGAACGATAGGAATGCAGTCACCCACTTTTGGTATTTTTTGTCCACTGCGTCACCAGCTCCATTCACAAAACAAGGTGAGCTCGTCGCCCGTCGTCCTCTCCCCTTCGGCCAGAAATAGAGTTCCTTCCAACACGAGATGACAGCTCGCTTTCGCGAGGCGGCCACGCCCGCTCGAGGGCCATCCGACCACGACCAGGAACTCCTCTTCCTCTTCGTTCTCTCAGTAGAGACCATTTAGCTCCTCTCTCTTACTATGCCGCCGCCGCGGCGTCAAAGTGGCTACATCTACAACGCCGGGCCGGGGGACCCCCAGACCGCCATGGCGGCGGCGGTCGCCTCCCATGGCCCCCTCGTTCGGGTCCGTGGCTGGCTACGCAAGCTCTATCACCTCAAGACCGAGCACCAGTTTCTGGGACGCTACTCGATCGAGAAGCTCGAGGCGTTCTATGATTACCAGGCCAATGCGCGCTGGTACCGCGTCGCGTTCGTGGTGCTCGCGACGCCGTTGCCCACGCTGCTCGTGCTGCTCGCGATGGACGCCGTGCCCATGGAAGACCCACGCGCCGGCGCGCGCCGCAACGTCGTGTGCTTTGTACGATCCGTTCTTTCGCACGGTGTGATGACGGCCGTGTGTTTGCTGCCGGCCCGCCAGGCGCTGCAGCTCCACGCCAGCGGCAACTACAGTGTGGGGAAGATTGTGCTGATCGGCTTGCTCACGTGTATTGCGATCGAGAGCGTGTGGATCCCGACTGCGTTCGCGTGGCGGTTCCCGGTGCCGTTCCGAGAGCTGCTCGGCGTACCGCTGTGGTGTGCTGTGGTCGTGCTGCTGCACTGCTGGCTCGCGCCGCGCGTGTTCTCGCGGCGCCCGCGACGCACACGCACGTATCTCTTCGTCGTGTCCACTCAAATCACGATCCTCTACGGCTTTCTCGCGCTGTCGCTGGGCTTTGCGCACGTCCCCATCGCAGCTCAAGTCGTGATGATCGCGTGCTTCCCGTTCGTCAAGGTCGCCGTCAAGCGGTTCGTGTGGACGTACGCGCGACAGCTTGATGACATTTCCACAGACGTGACGATCTGCATGGTTGAGGTCTCCGGCTCGCTGTACCAGACCGTGTGTTTGCAATTTGCCAAGTCGCCAGTCATCGGGGCAGTCATTCTCTTCACGGACTTTGCCCAGGCGCTCGTCGAAGTGCGTGCGTACTTGGCGACCGACTACCTCGTGGACGGACGCGCGACGCTGGCGACGGCCATGGCGATCTTGCAAAGCTCCGTGTTCCCGGGCGCCGACGAACGCCCGTCGCTTCTCCACTACTCGTCCACGGCCTCGATGGCGTCCCAGGCTGAGAACGCCTCGGCCTCACGTCGCCATAGCGGCACGGGCAGCGTCAACAACGGCGTGACGATCCGGCGGCGTCGTCGCAAGCCGGTGGTCGGGTCCGTGTTCATGCAGCCCAAGCTCATCACCAAGCACGCGTCCAAACGGCTCATGGATCTCAAGCACATCGACTTTGATCTGCTGGACTTCTCGCCACCAAGCGGTCCTCAGGTGCAGCCTGCAATTGCGGATCCGATCATTGATCCGGCCATCGACAAGGAAGCTGGCCACCCGCCGCCGCGCTCGCCCACGCCAAAGGACATATCGTCTCTGTCTGTGCCTTGTGGGAGTGCGTCGCCCGATGTGACCGTGGATCTCGTGATGACCGAGGGACTTCTGCCGCCCGCAGCGGCCGAGCCGGGCGTGAGTCGCCCCGTGCAAATGCCTCAAGTCCCACCCACAGTCGCGTCCATTCGTATTCCGTCTCGCACGGCACTCCATACGGACTTCTCGCTGGACACGCAGGCGGTGCTGACGCCCAGTCTCACGGTGGCCGACCCGCCGGTCGTGCGGCCGCCTGCCGGACCGCCAACGCCACCCGCACTCGTGCGCAAGTCGTCGTCGAGCTCGAGCGGGTTTCTCGAGCGATCCAGCCGCCTACTCAGGCGGCTCTCGCTCCACCGAAAGCTCTCGGACAGCAGCACGCATCCAGAACCATCCAACCAAGCAAACGATACGCCGGCAGGCATCCCGCGCACGCACCAGCTTGCACGCATCGTGCCCGCGAGCGTCTCACCGCCCAGTCCGCCGCCGGCCAATGCATCGCAGCATTCGAATCCACCGACCGCTCGCCCGTCGTCACGGCACGCGTCGCTCCCGTCGACGCGGCAGCACTCGCTCGTGACAGCCGCCCACGCGTCGATGCAGCAACCGTTTGGTCGCACGCAATCGTTTGACCGTCGACGGCGCAGCAGCGACGCTGGCGTTGGGAACGGGGCCGTGACGATCGACGGCGTGCAAATCGCTCGCAAGGAACAGGCTCGCATCCTCGAACAGACGCTGCAGCTGCTTTTCTCATGCGAAGTGCTCGTGTTTGTCGAGTACATGGAAGTGGTGATGCCCGTGCTGTACGCGCTTTGCATCGGGACCGAGTGGACATTGCCCAATGGCAAGTACAACCTCATTACGATGCGTATGGACCTGGACGCGATCATCTCGGCTGTCGGTGGCTCGGTGCTGTACGCGATTCTCGAGCTCGCATCGCTTGTCGTGCTCAACATGGTCGTGTGGCGCAAGTACGGCGTCTCGGCCGTGCATTTGCTCGCGTTCATTTTGGAGACGTACGTGCTGACGCTGCAGGGCAAGCTCGTCGGTGCGTTCATCGTGATCATCAACACAGCGACGCTCCACCAGGGCGTGGATTTCACGTTCCGCTTTGACTACGACCAGCTCCTCGGCCCGCGGTCGTCTCCGCACGCGTCGTGAGTCTTTCGTGGAGGTATCTTTTGGATGGAAAGAGAGAGAGACGGTCACGTGGTATCTTTGAGTTCACACATTCTCGTGAGGTGACAAGCTCACCAGCTGCTACCTGGCGGCCATCGCCGTCGTCGTGGAGCGATTTGCTATTTTTGAGCCGACCTTGTCCAGTTGCTTTTTCGAAGACGTGGCCTTATCCGTGGGCGGCCAGTTGTGCACAGCGCAGACCAGACCAGTTGGGTCGGTCGTCGGACCCTCGCGCTCGTCGTCAGCACCCAACCACCAGTGCATACAGGAAGCTTGGTCGCCCCCCACGGGTGCAAAGTGATGCCGCTTTGCAAGACGGCGTCGAGTCTCGGACGCCCACGCCGGATGTCGATGGGCACGCGGAAGACCGACACGAGCGTGTGGAGTCGACTCGAGGAGCCGCTGCGACGCTTCTACGCGTGGAAGTCGCAGTACCAGTACCTTGGGCGCTACTCGGTCGAGAAGCTCTGCGCGTTCCACCACTACCAGGAGCACACGAGTCTCTGGCGTGCCGCGGCCGTGATCGTCGTGTCGCCGCTGCCCGTGTTTCTCGCATTGCTGCTGATGGACGTCGTGCCGATGAACGACCCGCGAGCGGGGCCGGCCGCGAACGGCGTCGCGTTTGCACGGTCCGTGATCGCCCACGCCCTGCTGCCGTCGATGATTTTGCTCTCGACCAAGCAGGCGCTGCAGCTCAGCGATCGGTACTATTCGATCCCCCAGATCTTCCGCATCGGCGTGTGCGTCTCGCTCGTGCTCGAGTTCTTTTGCGTCGGCGGCGCGTTCGTGTGGCGGTTCCCCGTGCCGTTCCGCGAAGTCACGGCGATTCCGTTGTTTGCTGGGTGCGTGGTGTTTTTCAACTGGTACTTTGGCTGGCACGAGCTCAAGCACAAGATCCCCAAGCTCAAGCGGTACCTGCCGATGGTCACGATGCAGCTCTCGATGTACTACAGCTTTCTCTGCCTCGCGGTCGCGTTCGCGTACTTTTCTTCCACCACGCAAGTCGTGCTCGTGCTCGTGTTCCCAGCGATCAAGCTCGTGGTCAAGCGGGCCGTGTGGACCCAGGCACAAAAGCTCGACGATCTCTCGACGGACGTGACGATCTGCTTTGTCGAGCTCACGGGCGCGCTGTACCAGACCGTGTGTCTCCAATACGCGAAATCGCAGGCGCTGCAGTACGTGATTTTGTTCTCGGACATGTTCCAGGCGTTGTACGAAGTGCGGGCGTACGTTTTCCACGAGTACATCACCGACGGCGTCTCGACGGTCCATACGCCGTGCGGATCGTGCTGGGCGGGGTGTTTCCGGGCGCCGACGAACGCCCCCCGATCCCGGCGTCGGCACGCTCCAGCAGCCGTCGGCTCTTCCTCCCGACGTTCCTCACGGCGGGAGGCAGCGGGAACTCGGTGTTTCTCAAACCCAAGATGGTCCGAAAGACCCAGACCAAGCGATTGCTCGACCTGAACCAGTACAAATACGAAGTCGACCTCGCCGTCGCCGAAGACGCCGAGACGCCGAGCCATCCCGCCGCACCGAAACGGGCAGGAAAGTCCCCCGAGTTGGTGCGAGGACTTGTGCAGCTGGCGGCGACCGAGAGAGCCCCGCCGACAGCGATGGAGACGCCGATCCATCGGTCGAACAACGTGCCGATACTCAAGCGCCGCCGTTCGGCAGACTTGACGATGCCGTCGGCGCGGTCCGCCGTGTCCTCGAACTTGAGCCACTACCGACAGAGCTCGACCCACGACGACTCGGCGTACGGCATCTCTCGCGGGACCATAAGCTCCGCGAGCATGTCCAGTACGTGCATCTCCCCGGCCCAGCAAGCCCCTGCGACCGCCGCCGTACACCACGGATCGTCGTCGTTTGCACCGAAGCCACGCGTACTGCCGCCTCTCCGCCGCACGTCGTCGCAGTTTGCATCTTTGGGCAACATCTCGTTGGGCTACACAGCGTCGTCGTCGTGCACAGTTTCGCCCACACCCAGGACAGCTGCGTTCTCTGTGTACGATCCAGCCATGTCGTCTGCACCAGTCGCGCCGGCAAAGCTGGAGCACCACGGCTCGATCGTGGGGGCACTCATGGACGTCGAGGCCGAGCGAGCCAGGCAGGGCGATCAAGAGGACGTGCGGCGATCGTCCACGGGACATCTCAAGCCACGCAAGTCCAAGCGCGGGTCGGCTCTCGTGCACCCCGACGTGGCGAGTCTTCTTGAACTCGAGACCACGAGTCTGGGGGTGGAAGCACAGCCAGTGACCCATGCCATCGACTCCTCCACGCCCGAAGAGACTACGTCCGCCCCAAACGGTGGCGAGCAGCGAGCGAGCAAGGGCGACAAGCGCGCGGGCGAGAGCGTGGCACGTGCCACACGCGTGATGATCGACGGCATCCAGTTGCCCCGCAAAGACCAGGCGCGCGTGCTCGAACAGACGCTGCAGCTGCTGTTCTCGTGCGAGGTGCTCGTGTTTGTCGAGTTTCTCGAGGTGCTGCTGCCCACACTGTACGGGCTCGTGGTCGGCGGGCTCTGGCCGCTCTACAACGCTCGGTACAACTTGCTGTTCATCAGCATGGAGTACGACGAGATGGTCTCGACGGTCTCAGGGTCGCTTTTGTACGCCGCGCTCGAGTCGGTCTCTCTATGGGTGCTGGTCTACGTCATGAAGCAACGCTACGGTATCTCGGCGCTGCATCTGTTGGCGTTTGTGCTGGAAAAGTACTGGAAAGTACTGTACGGCAAACTCGTCGGCTCGTTTCTCGTCGTGTGGCTCACACTGACGGTCCACTTGGGCGTGGACTTTACGTTCACGTTTGACTACGGCGTGATGCTCGCGCGGTCCGGGTCCTCGCGGTTCCAGTGACACGTAGAGTCGTAAAAGTCGGTTGGTGACGAGCTATTCTTGTCTCTGAACCCACGCTGTAACGGACTGCTTCCTCAGTCTCCACGTCGCGACGTCTATTTTCGGTCGAGCCTCCCACTCGTCCTCGAGCACGACACATCCAACGTCGGACGCGGCGTCGTTTTCTCTTGGTCTACATTTTGCAGTCGACTGGATCCCGTTCGACGAGCCTCCCTGATGAGCGTGGTCAACTCGTGCCGCGTGAGCTGCACGCGGATGGCCGCGGCGCTGCACGTGGGTGGCGACCACCACTACCTGGGCCGGTACTCGATCGAGAAACTCCACCTCTTTGAACGGTACACACGCACTGCGAGTCGACTGCGCGTGGCCGCGGTGATTCTCTTGACGCCGCTGCCGACATTTCTCGCGATCGTCGCGATGGATGTCGTGCCCATGAACCCCCCAAGTGCCGGTGCCAGCGAGAACGCCGTCGCGTTTGTACGGTCCACGGTCTCGCATGCCGTGATGACGTTTTTCACGCTGCTGCCGCTCAAGCAGGCGCTGTCGCTTTCGCACAGCGAGTACTCGTTCCGCACGATCGCGTGTATCGCGTGCTGCACGTCGCTGACCGTCGAGGCCGTGTGTATTCCACTGGCGTTCGCCTGGCGGTTCCCCGTACCGTTTCGAGAGATGATCGGACTCCCCGTGTGGATGTGTTCGATCTGTACGTACAACGTTGTGTTCGCGAACACGACCATGCGGCGTCTCTGGCGACGCAACAAATTGCAGACGTACGTGCCGATCGTCGGCGTGCAGCTCACGCTGTTCTACGTGTTTCTCAGTCTCTCGGTCGGCTTCGCGTACGTGCCGTTGCTCCCCCAAGTGGGCATGGTGCTCGTGTTCCCCTTGCTCAAGGTCGTACTCAAGGATCTCGTGTGGAAATACGCTCGCAAGCTCCACGACGTCTCGACGGACGTAACGATCTGCATGCTCGAGGTCTCGGGGGCTCTCTACCAGACCGTGTGTATTGAATCCATTACCTCACCGTGGATCGGCGTCGTGTTTTTGCTGTTGGATCTCGCGCAGGCCATCCACGAAGTGCGTGCGTACGTCAAAGTGGACTACCTCGGCGACGGTCGGACGACGCTGACCACAGCGCTCAAGATCGTCGAGAGTTCGGTGTTTGCCGCGACCGAGGAACGTGCCATGACCTCGACGACGCGAACGTCGACTGCGGTCGCGTCGCTGGCCGATGCGCTCGAGTCGTCGCGTGGCGAGACGGCGACGACGCCGTTTGGTCGACGCCGCACGAGACGAAGCACGGGCGAGTCGATGTCGTCCACCACACGCGGCGACGACGTCGGCGGCAGGACGAGTGAGGATCTGCCGCGCGCGATCCGAGAGCAGCAGGCCAAGCTGCAGGGCCAGTCGGTCGTGTTGCAGTCCACCAACCTTCGCGAACGTCGCGCGAACGGTAAGCGGCGTCGACGGCTGCTCAACTTGGATGAATTCCAGGTGGAAACCCCTGTGGGCTGGACGTCCTCACTCGGCCGCGTGGCGTCCACGGGGCGAGCAGACTCGCAGGGCCGAGTGGCGTCGCAAGGTCGTGTCGACGACCCAGGCAATGAGACGGCCGTCGAGAATCCTGAGCGTCGTTTGTCAATCACAAAAAGTGCGATGCTCTCGCTCCAACGCACCGCCTCGCAGTGGTCGCTCGGCCATTCCACCGGCTCGCAGCGCCACGTGGAAGCTTCCAACCAGGGCGAAGAGACGGCCCCGACCACCACCGAGAGCCCATCGACAATGCCCACGGAGCCGCCCGTGCGTATCTTACTACGTGCCAAGTCGTCGTCGTACACAACACACACGCGTGGGTCCGTTTCCCACTGGCTGTTCTCCTCCAAGAACCGCCGCCGCTCGGCGATCGTCACGGACATCGCGTCGTCGTGGCCCGTGCCGCCGCCGCTCACGGATCTCAATGCTCTCCCCATGGAACAGGAGACGAACGTCGCACCGCCCAAGGTCGGCGTCGACCGTCGCGAGACGTACTTGGTACCATCCAAACTCCCCGTGGAGACACCGCCCACGGGCCGCGAGACCTCGTCCTCGCTGCTCACCACGAGCCGAAGCGGTCCGCCATTGCGGCCGCCGGGCATCCGCCGTCGCGGCAGCGGCAAGCGCAAGCGCACGAGCCAGATCGTGATCGACGGCATCACGATCCCGCGCCGCGACCAGGCGCGGATCCTCGAGCAGACGCTGCAGCTGCTGTTTGCGAGCGAGGTGCTGCTGTTTGCCGAGTACATGGAAGTGGTGATCCCATTGCTGTACGCGGTCACGATCGGCACAGAGTGGGCGCTGCCGAATGGCAAGTACAATCTGATCGTGATGAACATGACCGCGTCGGTCGTGGACCAGCAAATCTGGACGTCGCTGTTGTATGGAACACTCGAGGTCGCGACGCTGCTGGGCATGTACTACGTGATGCGACGCAAGTACGGCGTGTCGGCGTTGTACCAGTTGGCGTTTGTGCTGGAAAAGTACTGGCTGACGCTGCAGGGCAAGTTGGTCGGTGCGTTTATCGTGGTGATGAACGCTGTCACCGTGCATCAGGGCACCGACTTTACGTTCCAGTTTGGCGCGCCCCCACCCATGCCGTCGGGATCGGTGTAGCCATCTTTGTGAAAAAATGTAGCCATCCTGGGCGAGACAGAGAGAGAGGATCCGCACCAATAGGGTCACACCTTGACGACACACTTTATTGCATTCCTACACAATGTTTCAAAATTCTTCCTCTTCGCTTCCGTCACGGGTGTGGTCGAGGTGACCTCAGCACGAGTTTAGAGCACGAGCGCGACGAGGCTCGAGCCCACGAGCGCTGCGAATGTCGACGCCGCCGCTACGGCACGCGTCGCCGACGAGGCCTTGGGCGTCGTCTCGCTCGTCGCCGGCGCGGGCGTCACAGCGACCGTGTCGGCGTTGCCTGGCTGGACCTTTTCGGGCGTGAACAGACTCACCGACGGACCGGCGCTGCTGCCGCTGCCGCTGGTCGAGGCGGCCGCATCCAGGCTCGTGACGTTGCTGTACTTGCGGGTCTTGGGCGGTGGGCACTTGGCATTGCGCGTGCGCGTGGCCTCGGTCGTGGGCACACGCAGCAGTCCCTTCTTGATCAGCTGCCGCATGGACCAGCCGGACGTGCGCTTGGTCTCGTCGTCATGGCGCCACGCCCAGAACGCCCAGCCGGCCGGTGCCTTCTCGGCCTCTTTCATCTGCACCTCGCCAAATTTTTGGAGCTGCGCGTCCGTGATGGTCTCTTCAAACGCCGTCGCGAGGCTCCACTCGCCCAAGAACACGGGGTTGCCCGTCCACGGCGTAAAATGCGTGCTTCCGTACGCGCCGGCCTGCTCAAGCACCGACGCGAACGGCACGTTTTCCCAGCCCCACTTGTAGTACACGTGGAACTCGTGCCAGACGTTAAAGTACTCGGGACACGGCATAAACTCGGCCATCGTCGGCGGGCCTTGCTCTTGCAGCCACGGCGACGTGGCGATGATGCAGTCGTTGTCGTCCGCGCGGATCGCCGTGTACGCGTCTTTGTAGTACTTGAACAGCACCTCGTAGCTGGTCGGCATGGTCGGCTCGTTCATGAGGTTCAAGCCCAGAAACGCGACGCTGTCTTTGTACCGGTTCGCGATGAACGTCGCGTACTGGAGCGAACTCCGCACGTTTTCCGTCGCGTCGCTCCACGTGGTCTTGCCCATCACTGCGGGCGCCGAGTGGTCCATGCCGTTCTGCGAGCCTTTGTGCGCGTGGAGACTCACCATCACGGCCACATTGTACTTGACCGCCCAGTCGTTGATCAGCAAATCCAGGTACTTGAGCCCGCCCTTGGGGTACATCTGGACCACTTCGGACGTGTCGGTTTGGTCCTCGTCCTGGATGATCCAGTAGCCCGTCGAGACGCGCACGGTGTTGAGTCCGGCCTGCGCGATCTCGGCAATGTCGCTTTCCGTGAGCCACGTCTGCCAGTGTTCTTCAAACTGCTTCTGTCCGTCGATGCCGTGCTCGTGGGCGTATTTCATCACGCCGTACTCGCCCGTGATGCCCACTTGCGGTGGGATGTTTGCGTAGAGCGGCGACGTGTAACACATCCAGTACTCGCTGAGCAGCCAGCCGCCCAAATTGGCCGCGCGCGAGAGGATCTCGCCACGACGGATCTTGAGCTGCACGTGCTCGTTGGATGATTTGGCGGTGGAGGTGGAGTTGGCGTTGGCGGCCGAGGCGACGGCCAGCAGGCACGCGGCCGCGGTGACGAGGCGTTGGAACATGGTCGACAAAAAGGGCTTCGCCGTGGGGCCGTTGGGAGGAACGACGTCCGGCGGCGAAGAAGGGTAGTGTGCAAAAGCACGAATGAAAAGAAACCTCTGGATGCCGGACGGGTGCGTGCCCTGGATGCCCGGACAGGGGGGCTGTGCACTGGAAAACTCACCGGTGTGACGAATCTGCAACGCGCTCGAGCTGTGGTTCATCTGACTGGATGCATGCGTGGGGGATGCCCAGCTGGTGGAGTTGTCAAACCTACCCCTTGACCGGAACCGGACTTGGTTGGCAGATTTGTCGGAGAGGCCCGGCGTTGTACGTATCAGTGCCGTTTGTTACGCGGAAGCTTCAACAATACGGTCACGCTGTTGTCGCATTGTCGCGCATTCGATGGGGACACAGAAAGGACCTCGTCAGTGGCACTGATGCCATCAGTGATGGGCCCACGTGCGTGCGTACACTACAACGGGTGGGGTGGG
>JAADVY010000800.1:0-12287 GCA_023336035.1 Pythium plurisporium
CCCTTTCACGAACAGCATCTCTCCTCCTCCCCTCGCGCCTCGCGCATTCTCATTATCTCCCATCCAGTGCATGTACGATGGCACCGACGACGCGTACGATCTCTCGCGAGTGCGGGCGGTACGTGGTTTCCCCCAACGGGTCTCCACTCGACAGTGGGAGAGCCAAATTTTTTTTTGCTGTGGACGTCTCTCGTCCGCCGCGCTTCTCTCTCGTGTGTCGGTGCTGTACTGGACCTGCATGATGGATGGAAGCGCTCTATATGATGGTCGTGTGGGCTTTTGAATCGTAGGCTATCGTACGACCGGAAGACTAGTGCTGGTAGACGATGGAGGGGAACTCATGGGTGAGAGAGATCAGCTTGTTCTCGTCGGGTGAAACGGACGAGGGACCGAGTCCAGCGACATCCCCAAGACGGGTGACTATGACGATATGCAGTACTGCAGCGACGGTCTCAAGTCCGAGAGAGTGCACCCGTTCTCTTCAGGTGCTGTATCCAGAAGAGGTGTGGCTGTCGGTTGTCCACGGTGCCACTTTCTGTTCGCTGATCTATCGGACGAGTTGACAATTACGTATTTTCTTTTCACTACAGCAGGCTCAAGCTGCCGGTTTGCCCTGTAGCCGGCGATGAAGCGAACAAGCGATGCCAAAACCAGACTGATGTATGGCCTTACGCCGGCATTCAGAGTCTCCTTCAACCGAGCGTGCTATTCATTTTCAATTCACACGCTGGACTGTGGTGTGGAAGGACGTCTCTGTCGTGGGCTGTTGCACTCGCTCGAGGGCCTCGCATCGCGACACCCCGCAAGAGGAGAACGGCCAGGCTTTCGAGGGCTTCATACCACAACCAGCATCCACCTGGATGTTCATCTCACCTCACCAAATTGGGTTAACTTGACCCGGTCAACGGTTCCCACGGTACACTCTGTCGACGATCTTGCTGGGCGTCGGTCTCGGAATCGCATACCGGGTGTCTTGGGTACCAGGCGTAGCACTCTATGCTCCCATCAGATCCAATTCGCATTCGAAATGACGTGCTTCGGTGCTGTATGTCAAACTCTCGCTAAAATTGTGGACCTTTGACAGGATAAAAAGATTGCGAGCTGCGATCTCAGTCGTCGTGCAATGCGGTTTGAGTCTGGTGCACTCAGCCAAGGCGGCGCCGACTTTCTGCTGTGGGCAACTTTGGCACTTTACGGGATGAAAGGATGTCAACTGACTGAATGATTCAACTGCTGCACTGGAGTCGTTGCGGATGCAGCAACAATGGAGGATGCAATGTAATTCGTCACTCCAGGTCTTCTCGATGGTCTGGCATATTGTGTCTTTGGCGTAGTGCCGTGCTGCCTCGGAATTGTTCGACATGTCGAAGTCAACTCTCCAGAGTGGCCACGGTGAACCCAATCTATCACATCACCTCCCGCAGCAACGCAATGCTCAATGCCGTCAGGACGATAGCGCTTGGGGTGTAGTGAAGCTACGAGGACGATTGGCGTGTTCAGCAGACTTGACATACATCATCATCATCATCATCGTCATCATCATAGCAGTGCGTGGTGCCAACTCCAGTTGGGGGCTACTGATCCTTTCGAACGATGCATTCAATCGCTTTGGGTATTGGAGAAGCAGTTCGACATGATCAAGTGCGAATGCGATGAGATCAGCAAAATAATGGGTGAACATTGTTGCGATGGTAATCGTCCATGTCCGGGGTGGAGAGGCTGATCGTGGAATGCAACGCGAGCTTCATCAAGTGTCATGTCCAATCGATCGCAAGACCTCGTACTCATCACGACTGCTCTCAGACTCACTCCAAACTAGGGTAAATGGCCTTCCTCTCCCGCGATTCTTTGTGTATTAGATTGCTTTCGAGCTTTAACTGACCAGCAGTGATAGCGTCGATAGTTCAGCCTGTGCGGCTCCCGTCCCGAGCAATATACCCCTCTTGCCGTTCATTGGCGCTGCATCCTGGACACAACCACGAGCTGAAGCACCACGAAGGGAAGCAGCGCGGCATGCGTGGCTTCTCTAACTCTCTCGTCACGTGGAAGATCCTGCTGTGCCCACTGAAATGACGGAAAACAGCACTCGATGACACCTTCCACGCCCACGTTGAAGGGGTGGCGACCTCCACATCGTAAAAGCGCCGCATCGCAGTACTGTTCAAGACCACTCATGATCATCAGCAGCTCGCAAACTCACACGCGCGGAGCGCGATATGGCCGACCAATTCAGCGACGATCTCGTGCTGTCTCTACGCTTTTCCGACAGTGTATGCGCTCCTGCTTGTCGCCGACGAGACTCGGTTCTGGATCTCTCCTTGAGCTACGGATGCTTTGCAGAGATGCGGATGATCCTCTTTGCCAAAGCTGATGCGTGTAACGAATTGCGCACGATACTCGTGTGGCGCTGCTTTCTCAACGACGCGTGCGCCATTGGACTGGGCGATGAAAGCATGCAGCAGCACGCCCAACTAGACGGTGAGACGGGGGTCGTGATCGATCCAAAGCTGCAGCAAGCCGTAAAATGGCTCGAGTAAAAATCAACGAGACATTCCTCAACTGCAGCATTGAATCCTGTAGCGAGCGTGCCACCACTATTGATCGAGATCCTCGTAAGATGGCCGACGTGTGGGTCTCAGCTGGATCACCAGTACTTGGGAGACCGCAATCAATGGCTGTGAGACTCTACCCACTTGGGAGGCATAGTAGATACTGGCTTCATTTCGATGGGAAGGAGCCCACATCATCCAACTCCGTGTGACTTTGTGTACCCAGAGCTGACGCAATATCGACTCAGCTGCCTGCCCCTTGGAGAAATCCGATGAGCCACAGCATCTCAGTTTTGCGTGGCTTCACTTGAAGCGACGCGTCAGAAATCCGAAGCCAAACACACGGCCAGCGAGCGTCGCTTCCTGAACCGAGACGAACACGCGTTGGTGGGCGCTCCCGCAGCCGTCAAGAAGACGCCCAAGTTGCGAGCGCACAGAAATGCCCTCACAGACAGACGCTGGTCCGAACACGGCAGTTTGGCGGATGTCGTATCACCTTGTTTTGACATTTGCAAGTCCTGAATAGACCGCTCTATGGAAATTCCAGAACCCCTAGTCGCTTTTGGAGTCTGATCCCATATCTGATCATACCTTTGATTGGTAGAATGGACTCCCATTGCGATGAGAAGCATCTGAGGAGACGATGACCACCGGCTTTGTGGTGGCGCGTGTGAGGATGAGATATGAACGAGAACTGGTTGATGTATCTCGGCCTGTCGCGCGCGGGGAATTCCATGCCCCGTGGAGAGTCACACGCTTCACTGACCTCGACCAACGGGCCCTTTCCTCTCCCTGCAGATTTCATTCCGCAAACTTATACGTGGAGACTTTTCCTCGCGACGGTCTCACCTTGACGAGACGCATGTCGTCGCTGGCGTCGGTGACCGACGCCGATACGATCAGCGCCTCGACACTCGATGCGATGGACGCGACGATCGCGATCACGACGCGCAGCATCCGCGACCCGGCCGAGGGCGTCTACGAGTACCTCGAGGAGCGTCACGAAGAGCAAGGATTACGGCAGGGCTGCTACTTGTTCCCGATGCAGCTCTCGGGGTGGATCCTGCGGCGCGAGGGAGTGTTCGCAAAGAGCTACAAGCGGCGGTTCTGCGTGTTTGATGCGACGCGGGATGAGCTGTGCGTGTATCGAGACGACCGGACAAGCCGAGAAGTCGGGAAGATTCTGCGGCGGCTCGTGGTCACGCGCGTGGACATGACGATTGAGAATGGCCTCGGCGATCTCACGGTCACGGGGTACGAGCGCGAGAAGGAGTTGTTCAAGTCGGACTCGGCGCGGATCGCGGCGCGGCGCGCGGTGCATGGGAACAGCGCGCTGCGGTTACCCGGCGAACAACAAAAGTTCTACCGGCCCCAACACGAAAAGCTGCGTGCAGTCTCGGTGAAGTCCTCGACCGTGTGGGGCCACTGTCTCCGCCACCACATGAAAAACTATCGACGGCGGCAACGTATGCTTCGCCTTGCCGAGCTGGAGCTGATGGGCCGATGGGATCTGATCGAAGCAGAGCTACTGGATGAAGAGGAAGAAGACGAGGACGACGAAGAGGATAGAATTGAACCCGAGTTTGTCTACCACGAAGTACGAAAAGATCCACTCGACGCACGCCGAGGGAAACGATCAGCCGTGCCACAGCTCGTTTTCGACGGGGAGAGCGATCTGCGGATCACGAAGAATTGCGATTTCTCGTCACTCGCCGGTGGGCGTGCAGCGGAGGCACGCGAGACCCGACCAAGACCTCGCTCGCCAGCTGACGGTTTCGATGGTGGTCGACCGAATCGACTTGGACAAGGAGGCGGTTCCAACCGAGCGACAGCAATGTCCGAGTCGGAAGTGAGGAGTGGCGTACCGCTGTGGAAGCCCCTGTCATCGGTCGATCTGCTCGTGTCGGACCACTCGAGCCTCAACGCCGAGCTGACGCACAGCTCCTCGTCGATCTGGAACGACGAAGCGATTCTCGCTTATCGCGTCGATTACGACTCGGTGAAGCGCACGCGAATACTATCGAGTGGGTCATTCGGAGAAGTGTGGCTCGCTCAGTATCGCGGCACGCAAACCATTGCGGCCAAGTGTCTGAAGCAGACGATTGTTTTGAATCGGCAGCAAATGCGCGACTTTGCGCGTGAGATCCGGCTGCTCAGCAAGCTCGACCACAAGCGAATCATTGCGTTTATTGGTGTCGCGTGGACGATGGAAAGTGACGTACAGCTTCTCATGGAGTACATGCCGTACGGAGATCTGCGTACGTACCTCGCCCATTTGAGTACTCAGAAACGTTCCGGCAAAAGCAACAAGACAGCACGAGCGGCACGCGCAGCCAGTGAGGAGCCCGACCTCGTGTGGACGCCACAGCAGTGGCGTATTGCTGTCGATATCATCGAAGGACTCGTGTATCTGCATTCGCTCGCCACGCCGCTCGTGCACTGCGACCTGAAATCACGGAATCTGCTGCTCAGCGAGAATGTCCGCGTCAAGATCGCCGATTTTGGGATCGCCCGCTTTTTCTCGACTGCACAAAGCGACGAAGAAGATGGCGTCGACAATGTGGAGAGCCAAAGCAGCGGAAGTAGCGGTGCGACGTTGGCGCTCCATGCATCGTCACAGCATGCACTACGCGGTACAGGTCGTTGGATTGCTCCGGAATTGCTCGCTGGTCGAGGCGAGTTCTCGCCCGCGATCGACGTGTACTCGTTTGGCGTCGTACTCACGGAGATCGACACGTTTGAGCTGCCGTTCTTCTCGCAGACGCTGAACCGCGACGGCGAGGAGATCGACGAGTCGGTGTTATTGCACCACATTATGGCCGACGGCTGGACGCCCAAGTTTTCCAAGACCTGTCCCGACGAGATCCAATCGATCGCCCACGAATGTATGGCATTTGAGCCACAGGACCGCCCCAGTTCGCTCGACGTCGCGCATCGACTGCGCAAGGCCATGGGCCGAGCCGTAGGAGGCTAAACTGAGATCTCACTCTGGGAGAAATGTGGTTAGGCTAGCTTGAAGGAGCTCTAATAACTATTGTTAGTGCATCGTCCAAAATTTCGTGTGGTGGGATTTAGACTTCGTAATTTACAACGGCACGGCCACAAGATCCTGCATTGCGAGCGTACGCGGCGTACGCTCCCGGAAATAAACGCCGTCCGCACCACACAATCCGAGTTATCTTTCGCAGATAAATTCCCCAACCCACCTTTCCAAGAGTTTGCTCTTATTTTCCGGGGGGGCCAATGTTCCATTCCGTTGGATCCAGTTCCCAAGTTTCCCCATCAAGGAGAACAAGCATGGCGACGACCGAGGCGGAGTTGACGGCGCAGATCGTGGCCAAGGGCGACGAGATCCGCGCGCTCAAGGCGAACAAAGACGCGACAGACAAAGCCGCTTTAGACGCGGCGATCGCGGCGCTGTTGGCGCTCAAGACGCAGTTTAAGGAGCTCACGGGCACGGACTACGGGCCGCCGCCCAAGCCCAAGGCCGAGAAGAAGCCCAAGGGCGAGACGCCCGCGAAGAAGGCCGCGGCGGGCGACGAGGAGAAGAAGGGCCCCTCGAAGAAGGAGCTCAACAAGGAGCGCAAGAAGGCCGCCAAGGCGGCGCTCAAGAGCGGCGAGGCGCCGTCGCCCCAGGCTCAGGCGACGCCCATGGCCACGAAGACGGCGCCCGTGAAGGAGACCAAGAACGACAAGAAGCCCGTGGTGGCGGCCGTGGCGGGTCCCGTGGGCCGTGTGCTCGCGCCGCCGTCGGCCGAGCAGGACGCGACCGTCGTGTTCTCGAGCGCGTCGCCGTCGCTGCCGCTCGCGGCGTACGTGGTCGCGGTGCTCACCAAGCAGACCAATGTGTTCCAGAACCGGATTGACGAGAAGACCATCGAACCGACGCTTGTGTTCCCGAACGGCGACGTGGTCTCGGGCGACTTTGCGGTTGCACGGTTCCTCGCTCGTACCAAGGCGCTCACGCTGGGCCTGTTTGGCCCGGACAACAATGCCGTGGTCGCGGCCCAGGTCGACTCGTGGCTCGACTTTGCGCTCTCGCGTCTCCAGGACGCGTCCAGTGCGAGTACCGCGAAGGCGCTCGCGTTCCTGGATGTGGTGCTCAAGACGCGCACGTTTCTCGTGGGCTACGCGCTGTCGCTCGCCGATGTCGCAGTGTGGTCCCGTCTCGCGGCGTTGCAGGTGAACGTGGCGACGTACGCGAACGTCTCGCGCTGGTACAGCTTCCTCAACGAGCAGGATCTGTTTGGCGGTGCTGTCGCGGCGCTCAAGGCGATCAAGCCGTTTGTGGTCGCGAAGAAGCAGAAGGTGCAAGGTGGGGACCAAAAGCCCGCGAAGGGATCCGCCACGGAGTCGCAGAAGGGCAAAAACATTGGCAGCTGTCCGCCGCTCAAGGGTGCCGTCGAGGGCCAGGTGGTCACGCGGTTCCCTCCGGAGCCGAGTGGGTACCTCCACATTGGACACTTGAAGGCGTGTCTGCTCAACAACTTTTACGCGCGCCATTACAACGGCAAGCTTATCGTGCGTTTTGACGACACGAACCCGTCGAAGGAGAAGGATGAGTTTGAACAGAGCATTCTCTCGGATCTCAAGCGTCTCGACATCGTGCCGGACCAGGTGACGTACACGTCCGACAGCTTTGAGAAGATCACCGAGCTCGCGCGTAAGATGATCCGTGAGGGCAACGCCTACATGGACAATACCGACCAGGAGACGATGCGTGCGGAGCGTATGGATGGTATCGAGTCCAAGTGCCGCAACCAGGATGTGCAGACCAACTTGGATCTGTTTGAGAAGATGCTGAAGAACGACCCGGAGGCTGCGGGCTACTGCATGCGTGCCAAGATCGATATGCAGGCCAAGAACAAGACCCTCCGTGATCCTGTGTTCTTCCGCTCGAACCCCACGCCGCACCACCGTACGGGTACCAAGTACAAGGCTTATCCGACGTACGATCTGGCGTGCCCGATCGTTGACTCACTGGAGGGTGTCACCCATGCTCTTCGTACGACGGAGTACAACGACCGTGATGAGCAGTACCAGTGGGTCCTGAAGGCGCTCGGCTTGCGCATTGTCCACATTCACGGCTTCGCCCGTATGAACTTCGTGCACTCGGTGCTTTCGAAGCGTAAGCTCCAGTGGTTCGTTGACAACGGTCATGTTGAGGGATGGAATGATCCGCGTTTCCCGACCATCCAGGGTGTCTTGCGTCGTGGTGTCCAGGTGTCGGCTCTCCGTGAGTTCATTGTGAGCCAGGGTGCGTCGCGCCGTATCACGGACATGGAGTGGGACAAGTTCTGGACGCTCAACAAGCGTGTTGTCGACCCGGTCGCTTACCGCTACTACGCGCTGAACAAGGAGAACACGGTGCCGCTTCTGCTCACGAATGTGTCGTCGGACGTCGTCGGCCTCCCTGTCGCACGTCACCCGAAGGACCCTGCACTTGGCAACAAGGTCATGCGCTTCTCGAACAAGCTTCTCCTTGAGCGTGATGATGTGAACCTCTTCAACGTTGACGAGGAAGTGACCCTGATGCGCCACGGTAACATCATCGTGCGCAAGATCAACAAGGCTGCTGATGGCTCGATCACGAGTGTTGAGGCCGAGAACCACCCCGAGGGCGACTTTAAGAAGACCAAGCTCAAGGTTACGTGGCTCGCGGACGTCCCGGACCTCGTGGACTGTGTCCTGGTCGAGTTTGACCACTTGATCTCGAAGCCCAAGCTTGAGGAGGGTGACGAGTTCCGAGACCACTTGACGCCTGTCACGCGCGCTGAGATGCATGCCATCGGTGACCATGAGCTGCGTAACGCCAAGATCAACGATGTCGTCCAGCTTGAGCGACGTGGTTTCTTCCGTGTGGACCAGCCGTACATCTCGAAGGACAAGCCACTCGTGCTCTTCATGGTTCCGGACGGAAAGGCAAAGGCCATGTCGACGCTGTCCACCAACCTCGCGCACCGTTAGATTTTCCATCAACCGAGCGAGCGCTTGCTCAGCGTTGTAGGTCCACTCTTGTTATGATGACATGGAATGCAATTGAGGTTTTCTCTTCTTGATTTGATTCCACACATATTGCTCATTCGTATTCCGTTCGCTCTACTGGGGGTGAACACAAGTGATCGTTGGGTGCGCTTTTCTTCACCCGCCCGATTTTGATTCTCTACGACATTCGCAACTGGTAGTCGCCGTTCTGTGTGATGTATCGCACCCACGGTAACGCCTGGTAGCCGCTCTTCTCCATGATCTTGAGGTAGCGCACTTGGATGCCCGAGACCGTAAAGTACGGGATCTCAAACTTGACCTGAATCGGTGCCTTCCAGTCCTCCGACTCGTCGTTATTGACCGACGGTAGACCGAAATGAGCACGCATGAGGTACTCACGCTGGCCGTAAAATTGCTTGATCGACCACACGATTGCATCACGGTCAGGAACGTACGCAACTGTACCAATGCTGGCCTTGAAGCTCGGCGTGTCAACGTCCGGGGGCACAGGAATCACGATCTCGACGTTGTTGGCCATCGAGCGGCTCTTGTACTGGCTTTTAGCCTTGACCATGTATTCAATGCGGCTTCGCGAGTGGGACTCGACGACGGCTTCAACCCAGATGAGCGGCTTGACGTGCGTGGCCAAGCGGTACGTCATGAGATCAAACTCTCCGTCCGGAGGGATGAACGAGATCGTACGGTCCGTTTCAAAGCGTGCAAGACGCACGCACTGGTGAAACTTGATGTCCTCCATCTCCACGCTCTTGAGCTGCTTTCCCTTCGCCGCTGTTCGACCGGTGGCCTCGAAAAGCGCCTTGTCATTGAGGCCGAGCTTGAGCTCCGGCATACCGGACAGCAGCGATCGCATCTTGATAGCACCGAGAATTTCCGAGTGGAGCACCGTGCCATTGCTTGACACCAAGAGGTTGAGCTTCTCGACAACATCCAAGAAGATCTCGTTCTTGCGGTGCTTGATGCCCTCACTACGCCACGAGACTGCATTCGTGAGCGCGGTCGGCGGGCGAGGCGCCGACTCGAGGCGATAGCCCTCTTGGGTAATGTACTCGCGAAGGATCCGCGATTCGGTCGCCTGTGGGTATCCGTGGTCCATGGTCTCGTCCAGCAGCTCGAAAATGATCACAAAGTTGTCGCGGATGCTCTCTTCCTCGAGCTCACCAAAGTAATCTTGAAAGACCTGTGTGTTGCCACACATCGCAGAAACAAACACACACGTCATAATCTCATTCTCCCCCAGAAAGAGAAACTACGAGGCCTTCTCTGGCGACGATGGCGTACCTGGCAAATGCGATTGAGGTACATGATCATCAACGCGACGTTCGAGTTGACCTTGGTGACGGTCATCAAGTACAAGTTGTTGTGCTAGAGTCCCCACAGAATATCCATGAGTCTCCCATAGAGCTGGTGGTCCCATGCGAGCAGCTACAGGCCCATAGAAAGCACCACCACGCACCTTGACGTAGACGAACGTGAAGCCGTCCTCCGTGAACACGGGGCGCTGCTCCGAGTCGTCTTTTTCCTGCACATAGTGCGTGAATTTGGTCGCTGCGGCCATCGGAATGTCGCCGCGGTAGTTGCGCGAGATGATGATCTTGCCCTTGAGGTCCGTGATGAACACGGCCGAGAGCACCATCGTCGTCTAGCAGAGGAGCAAGCGGAGGGAGGAGGAGGAGGAGCTCAGGAGGAGGGGAGCGGAGCAGGGGGAGAGGCCGCCGACGCCGGGATGCGAGCCGGGAAGCTTCCACGTCGATGACACCTGCATGGGGTGCCCCCTTCACGGGTCTCACGTGGGTGGGTTGGATCATTAAACCCATGGGTTTGAAAACCCGCGGGTCTAAGAGAGTCAGCGTCATTGCTGGATCGAACCGACCCGTGACACGCTGTCGGCACGCGCATTTTACGTAGCCCGCTGGGGGTACGCGGACTGAATCGTAAACGGGGGTACATGACCTACCCTCGATGTTGCTGTGTCAAAAAACCCGTCGGATCACAGTCAGAAAAAACGAGAAGCGAGAATAGAGCAAGCATGTGGAGGTGCGTGTTCACGGTCGATTTCCTCGTGATCCACTGCGATTCAGGGCGCTGTGGTGGGCTCATCGAATAGCTCACATCGTCTGCTACACAGGGTCGCAAGTGCGGGCGTCGGAATCGGCACACAGGCGACGCGACAGGCCGTTCCGTACCGATCTTTTGCGTCCGTTTCTTCGTGGCCGACGTCTTTCTCGGTATGGACCCCCACGCGCCGTGCGGTCGCATCGCATCCACTGCAATGTCTACCTTATGAGTCGAAGCGTCGGGTGCGGGACCGACCGATGTGTGGACGCCGTCTCGGCGCCGTTCGCTGGCATTCGCACGGCGGCCACGGCCACAGCCACGGCGGACTCGCTGCGCTCGACGACGACGACAGCGAAGAAGCGCTTTCGAGAGAAGCTGCCAAGGCCGGCGACCGCATCACGTGGATCGGCGTGTACACCAATGTGGTGCTGAGTGCCGCCAAGGGCGTCGCGGGCGTGACGTTCCATTCGGCGGGACTACTGGCCGATGCCGTGCATTCCATGAGTGATCTCGTGAGCGACGGGATCACGCTCGTCACTCTCAAGTACTGTACGCGTCCGCCGGACCAGTTGCAACCCTACGGGTACGGCAAGTATGAGGCGATCGGCACGCTCTCGGTGTCTCTGCTATTGGTGGGAGGTTCGCTCGGCATCATCAATCATTCTTTTGATACGCTCATGCTTCTTGCGGAACCGGCCGCGACCCCGAGTCTCGCGGCGTTGGATGCCCAGCTCGCATCTCTAGCGATCGATGCAGAGGCTGCAGAGGCGATCAAGGCCGCGGTCCCGCACAGCCACGGCGGTGTGTTGGGACCAGGCCATCACCATCATGGTCCGCACGAAGAAAACATGATCCATCCAGCTGCATTAGGCATCGCAGCCGTCTCCGTCGCAGCCAAAGAGGCGTTGTATCGAGCGACGCTCAGCGTTGGCAAGCGTGTCAACTCGAGCGTACTCGTCGCGAATGCGTGGCACCACCGCAGCGACGCCATCACAAGTGTCGTCGCGATGGGTGGCATCGGCTTGAGCTTACTCGGGTTTCCCATGTTTGATCCGGTTGCCGGCATGCTAGTGGGTGGAATTATTCTCAAGATGGGTGGAGAGATCGGTTGGGATGCGATCAAAGACCTTTGTGACGCGCAGCTGCCAGTCCAGACCGTGACGAAGCTGAACCGTGCGGCCCAGTCCGTTCTCGAAGCCAGCAATGGACAGATCGTAGCCGTGCGTCAGCTACGGAGCCGCAAGATTGGACGACTGCTACACGTGGATTTGACTTTGGTCATGAAGGACGGAGACGATGCCGTCTCGTTCGAGCGTGCCTGCGAGTGGAAGCAGCGCGTGAAGCAGGCGATCCAACGCGACGTGCCTCGCGTTAAGGACGTTGTGGTCGAGCTCGCAACGAGTGCACAGGCATCGTCCATGGTGTTTGACTATGACCATGACGAGGAAGAGCTTCACGCCCACAGCCACGGCCACAGCCACAGCCCTTGAAGCTGAGGTGAGAAATATCAGCCCGCATGATTCTTCTAGAGGGATGTTCCGTCGGCGAAGAGAAACAGAAATCGCATTTTTGGAAAGTATACAAATGCAAATGTATACTCAGGTGTATAGGTTTCCCTCGTCTGTGTGACTAGCGTCTGGGAAAGTGGCCAGGGGGGAGTTGATCGATCGTCTCTCC
>JAADVY010000801.1:0-12276 GCA_023336035.1 Pythium plurisporium
CTTGGTAGCGATTGATCCTGATTTTGTGAAAGCGCACAATATCACCAACGTGCTGCGACAGAATCAACTTATTGAGCACACACTTTGGAAAGCGAATCATGATCAGCACGAGTTCCCACCAGAATGCGCGGCATTTGTTCAATGGTCGGTAGAAAAACCATGATCTGCAGTGCATCTTCTCGCCGTGGACGACTCTCATCAACGATGTGTAGTGACATCTGCATAGGGGACCATCAAAAACGTCAGTAAATATCTCCAGTAGTATGCACCACTGGGCAGGCTAGCTCACATAATAATCGTAACCTTCCGATCGCTTGAGCAGGCTCATGTTGACGACGACTCCATACACGCAGGCATTGCCCGGGATGAGCTCAGCCAGTGGGGTGTACACATACGATGATGGAGTCGTGATACCCGTGTTCCCAGTTTCGGCGGTGTTCATCTCCGTCAACGTACGCTTCCCGCGCGGATTGGGCTTCTTGGTCATGACAAGGGGCTTTGTGGGCTGCAATGCCGTCTTGCCAGTCGCAGTCGCTGGCACCGGTAAAACTTTACTCGCGTACAGATCACGAGCACGAATCACTTGTTCGGGTAGGTACTTGACTTGATCCGATTCAGGAATCTTTTGCGGCTCCTCAAAGGCAATCTCAATTGTCATCCCCTGAGGTTTCGGAAGCAGCCGAGGCGAGCGCTCGGCCGTGCGCTTGAGCAGCAGTTGCTCGGCGACGATGTAGCAGCGCTTGACGTCTTCCGTGTCATGACCAATGTCCCAGTGGTCGACCACAACAAGTCCGGAGCCACGTACGTGGACCTTGTACTACAGTACCACGCCACCATCCCCATGTTAGTCCGCCAACTAGCACCCACGAGCTCAGATTCAATTCACCCACATGACGCTGGAAGCGGCTGACTGCATCGGTCCACTGGTCGTACAGAAACACGTAGCACGTCTCGTACGAGTCGTGGAGCTGCACTTCCCAGGCCACGAACTGCGCGGCGTCGCGTCCACACGGTCCGCTCCCCAGCGAGAACTCGTCGCCGTTTTCTTCTTGTGCCTGCTGCTTCTTCAGCGACTGCAGCGGGAATGCGTGCTTGATGGTTCCGCGGATCTCGACGACGCGGTCGGCGACAACGTTCTTCTTGGTCGTGGGGGCGACGGGAGGGCGCGCGGTCGTCGCCATGGCCGGTGGCGGTCGCGTCTGTCGCGTACTGGGCTCCTCACGGGGCGGTGGACTACGCACACGACGGCCCACAGAAGCGCCCGTGGCCACCGCGGGGGGCTCATGAGACGGGGAGCGCTTTGAGAGCTGGTCTTCCACAGACGAGACGCTCTCGCGGTCGCTGGGCAGGTCACCGTCGTCGCGGGATGTGCTCGCCTGGGCACCCATTTTCAAACTAACCTGCTGATGGGAAACCCCGCCAAAACGGACCTGTGATGGAGGATACTAGCCTTTGTAGGAAGGTACTGACTATCGTTCTATAGGGTGTGATTATTGATTATCAAAGGTGTTCTCACGTCGCAGATGTTAGCAAAACCAGCACACGTTGAAACTCGAGCTGCTCGCGGGTCGAGCGAGCGAGCAGGCTTTGCATGAACGACGACGACGAGAGCTGCTGAATCGTGCGCTGAATCTGTGGGAGCGTTGCGGTTTTGTTCAGGTGCTTGCAGTGGGTCACATACGCTAGGACGTGGTGGAGGATTTGCATCACCGCATTGAAGCCGCGCTCGTGCAATGGTCCACTAGGCAGCGAGACGAACAGTGTCAATGCGTTCTCGAGTAGCCCACACAAATCACCGACGAGATACGAGGCGAAGAATCGAGTCCGTTCATGGGTAGCTTCCTGCTGATCGAGTGCCAAAAGAGGCAAGCGCTTGGCCTCACCCGTGAGCGCAGCAACCACATTCCCAATGATATCGCGAAGGTCGGCATCCACAAGCGAGCCTGCATTGAGCTGTACGAGATCCTCGATCAGATCCACCACACTTTGTGTGTGAACAGGGGAGAATGCATCAAACCGCGACTTGGTGGCTTCCGCAATGCGACTGATCACAATGTCACGCAGAAGAGCGATAACATGCTCTTCCATCTGTGATCCGTGGAGAGGCCGATGCTGCTGGACCGTTTTCAGCCATTGCATCTCCGAAACGCGCTTGGGGAAGCCACTCATGGCACTGGCTGCAAGACTCACCGCGAGTGGATCCCAGTTCATCAGTTCAACACGGATGTAGGGAGCGTATAGCTTCGTCACCGCGAGGTCCGTGTAGGCGTCTTTGTAGATGTCCGGAAACTTGCTCTTCCATTCTTGGAATCGACCATAGACCCGATCCAGCGAATTGATCTCGTCAACAGCATCCGCAAAGATGTGCCACTGCGATGTGGAATCAATTGATTCGTATGTACCGTCGTAGCGTCTCCGTAGTCTCGCTAGGCGAGTGTCCGCTTCACTGTCGTTACCAGCGACTTCGATCTGCTCCCTGAAGCTAGACGGCAAGTGGACAAACTGGCGTTCTTGAACCACGTTTGCTTCCAATGTCGCGCGAATTTCTCCTCGTATATCAACTTCTCGTTGATCGCGCAGTGACGTTCGCGAACTCTCCCACAGGGACAAACGTCTCTTTTCTTCATCTTCAATTGACGGCAGTTTCTCACGCAAGCAAAAGCTTAGGCCCTTCACAAAATCTTCGATCACTTGGAAATATTCAAACTGTTCGCTCGACACGAGATGTTCCTCGCGCTGCTGTTGCAGCTTCTTGTGGATGAGCTCTGACTCTGCATCCAACCGCGCGAGCTCGCGCGTGACACGATCGCGCTCGATCGATCCTGCTTCCATTTTTCGCTGGATAGAGCGCATGACCTCGCCAAGTGATGCGCACGGGACGCTTCTCCGCGTTGGATACGCTGCTTTGGAGTCGAACGAGGTTGTTTTTGGTTTTAACGGTGGGATGTGGTGGCCACCGCCACGCCGCATCAGCTCCTCTTCCCACCGCTTGCTCTGATCTGCCTCTTCGTCCTCTTCGATATCACTCGTTGGCACTGGCTCCTCAACCTCAGCTGTCTTTGGAGGATAATACTCGTCGTTGGGCACACCAAACGTAACGCGTTTCTTGTTCTTCTGTTGCTGCATGATCTTGGCATTGAGCGGAATGAACTCCTCGTCCGCAGACTCGCCCTTGGTCTCCTCATCAACACCCGCCAACACAACTCCCTCTACTCCTTCTTCGTCCACGTCCATGCCTTCGACTGGTAGATCGACTGTTGGTGCAGTTGGAGGCGCTCGTCGCAGCAGCACCTTCTGTTCTCGCAACAGCGACGCGAGCATATCTTGTGAGTAGGGATTCGTCGTCGCATCAGCCTCTTCGTCGTCTTCATCATTCGACTTGGCCACACTGAGATTCGGTCGAATGCGCATTTTCTTGGTCTTGCTGTTGCCCGCACCGGCGTCCTCTTCAAAGCTGAGACAACCTCCCGTAGACGATAAACCCAGTGATGCAGAGCCACTCGTTTCCCCGTTCTCCTCGTCCTCTTCCTCCAGCGGCACCCGCACGCGCGCGTACTTCTTGGCACCGCTACTCGTCTTGGAGCTGAACGACATAGCATTAACGCTTTTCGTCTTGTTCTTCTGGAGGCGGCTGCGCATGCGCGCGAGCATCGCGTCCTCGTCCTCGTCGCCTCCGGTGTCCTCCTTCAACGGGTCGTTCGCAGCGAGTACGGGGCCGTTTGCACCCGTAATCTCAACATCATCCACCTCCATGGGTTCACTCTTCGTCTCATCCACCATCAGTTCACCATTCTCCTCCGCATCTTCGAAATCCTTGCGCTTGCGAGCCGCTGAGCCCGTCTTCTTCTTGGTCTTGATGCGGAACATGGCCACTACCTGTGAATGAACCCGTTTCGACCAAAAGATGCCCAAATCCTTTGTTCATTGGCCAAAAGCGACTCAATTTTCTACCAATGCATGATCCGTATCCTAGAAACTTCGAGCTCGTGTGGGGAACTTCCCAACCCAGTCTTTTGAACAGTTCACTTTGGCCGGAAAGGGGAAAGCCCACGGACGATGGACAATCTCAAGAGCATGATCTTCGGCGCCAAGCCACGGGCACGTCCATATGAACAACAACAGGTATCTGGTGAGCCTAACGCCGTGCTCTGCATCCGTATAGGCCGTGAAATGGCTGGGCATGGGCCGCGGATCGAATGCCACGGACGACGACGACGACCGCCGCCACAACGACCGCATGTTTGTCCACGCCGAGGCCGCGACGCAGGTGCTGCAGCCGCTGGGCGATCAGCCCGTGAACCTCATCTCGATTTTCGGTGCCGCGCGGCAGGGCAAGTCGTTCCTCATGAACTTGCTCGCGGACCAGCAAGATCTGTTCAAGATCTCGAATCTGCGCGAGCCGTGCACGCAGGGCGTGGATCTGTCGGGCCATTTTGTGCCGCTGTCCAAGTTTAGCGCACTGAACGGCTGCCCCGCGGTCGCCGGGGGGCGAAATGACCGCGAGACGCTCCAGATTGGCTTTGTCGATGCCGAAGGACAGGGCGATCGGGATATCTCATGTGCGTTTTTCTATGGGAGTGCGAAGAAGTGGTCAGTATACTCACGATGGTGGCTTGTGTGTGTGTGTATAGACGACTCTCGGCTCGTCTCGCCCGTGCTGCTCTCGTCCAAGGCGGTGATCTTCAACTGGAAGGACAGTCTACAGGCGGACCGCATTTTGAATTTGCTCGCGGTCTTGGCGCGTGCGGCGCAGGGCATTGAGCTCGCGGATGGTGACAACTCGAAAGTGTTTGGGCATCTCCACATGTACGTGATGGACAGTGCTTGTCTCGAACTGGTTGAGCGAGGAGCTCATTCTTGACTTCTTTCGTTGCAGCATTTTCCGTGACTGGAGTTTTGTGGATTCGAGTCCGGACGAGGTGTTCAAGGATCTGTTTACTAAAGAGAAAGGCCGCAGCGAAGAAGTGAATGTGCGCAATTTGGCGCGTGTGAATCTCTTGGAGGCATTTGAGTCGATTACCGTGTGGCTCTTTCCGGCTCCGGTCGCCAATACGGCCAACTTGAAGGACAAAATTCGATTCGAGCAGCTGCAGCCGGCGTTTCAAGAGAAACTTCGAGAGTTGCGGAAGATCTTGTCTTCACAACTACAGCAGCCGATGCGGTTTGGCGGGAAACCTCTGACGGCACGTTTGCTGACGCAAATGATGCCGGCATTGGTGGATACACTTAACAGTGACCAAGTCATTATGCCCGAGTCTATTTACTCATCGCTTGTCCGAGCAGAGGCGAAGGCCTTGAAAGAAGAATGCCAGCAGAAGATTGCAGCATATTGCGAAGCGGCATGCCTTGAAGAAACAGTGTCGACGTCAGAGCTGGAGAAGACCTTGCAGGACGATATTGAGTTTCTCATTAAGGAGGCGATCGAGGATATGAAGGGAACGCCGTCTGCAGTTCAGAAGGAGATGCGTGACGCACTGCAGGAGTTTGCGAAGAAGGAAGTTCGTCTTATCCTACAGTTGAACAACGAGAAGATAGCGGACAAGATGTCGAAGGAGATCGACTTGATCTTCAAGAACCTCAGGGACGAATGCTCGATCATTGAGAACGAGGCAATCCCGATGCGCAACGACCTATTGCGGCATCGCTGTGCAGAAATCCTTGCCCAGGAGGTTAACCGACTTGAGGTAATGCCTGTTGGCGCTCAAGGGAAACAGGGACTTGAAGCGGAGATCAAACGAGTCCGGGAGCACGCTCATGTCTTGTTCGACAAGCTCGAGGTCGTCAATGAGAAAGCCATCCAGAAGGCAAGTACGGTGATCAACGAGCACGTTCGCAATGGCAAAACTCGGATGACAAAAGATATGCATGAAACGCTGGACAAGATTTTTTCTGAGCAAAGCCCAATTACTGTCACGACCCTTCAAGCAGGGCTCGAGGAGCAGTATCGGGACCTCATCAAGGAGCTCAATGGGTATGTGGAGGAGAACCCCTTCCTCTCGGTGACCTTTGTTGAAGATGTCGAGCACCACAAGACACACCTTGCTGAGGAGCTCAACAGACGCTACTACCTCGAGATTCGTCAGATTCTCAGTGACGTTGGCTCCAAAGCGAAGGACGACTTGGGGAAAGAGGTAGCCCTCCGATTGGATGGGAAACTGCCGCTACCGGAAGACACTATCAAAAAGTCTATCGACGAGGCTGTTCAGACCGTGAAGATTGTCGTTGCGAAGCAACTTAAAGGATGGACAGTCCTGAAAACCGATGTCTCGGCTAAAAGCATGGAACTGGAAAAACTCGGCGATGTGGTAAGTGTGCGTGATTTCCTGCTACGTAGTGTTTCGTTCTGACTGTGATTTCGACGATTGTAGTATGCATACGAGTACCTTCGCCGCAACCAAGAACTTCAAAACGACGTCTCTGCCCGTCAAGAGCAACAGCAGTATGAGGATCTCCGTGCTGAGGTGATTGATGAGTTTCATCGTGAGTTGAAGGCAGTCGAGTTTCCCACGAGCGAGACGAAGATCGAGTCTGTTTATGTGACGACTCTAAAGGAGATGATTTCCGAGTTTCTGAGTCTTGAATCTACCAGCAGTAGCTTCAGCTCCTCGGGATTGTTCGACAAGCTGAACACCGATTGCAAGCCAGAGCTCGAGAACCAAAAGTTGCTGAATCGGTAGGTACAAGTTCCAGCTGACATGGATGGCGGAAACTGACAAAGGGTGACTCTATTAGCCTCGCAGCTGAAAAGCAAGATGCTCTTAGCCTGGCGGAAAAGGAACGGCTCATGCGTGAACAGGAGAGCCTCGCCGCAAAGAAAAAAGAAGAACAGATTATGGGTACGTACAGTATTTTGCTTGACACTTTGCATCCGTCCACCACGATCTCACGAATCCGATGTATGTGCAGAGCTGAAGACGTTTGTGGAGACCTCGCTCGGTGAACGCGACCTCGAATCGAAACAATTGCAAGAAAAGTTGCGGAAGGAGGCTGAACAAGCGGAGCAACTTCGTCGGCAAGTGGAAGAAATGCGTCGCCGGACACGAGAAGCAGAGATCCAAAAAGCGGAATTTGAGGCTCGTATCCGCGAGAACGCTCTTCGTGACGAAGAAGCACGCCGAACAGAATCAGAGCGAATGAGACAAGAGTTGGAGGAAATGCGGCTTCGTGCAGCGGAGATGGAGTTGGAACGCCATCATCACCAACTACAGGCCGCCGAAGAAGTACGAAAGCAGAATGAAGCTCGCATCATGGCTCAAAACCTTGAAGAGATGCGTCGGCGTGCCGACGAATTGGAAAAACAGAAGTACCTTCTTGAGCGTCAAGCCCAAGAAGAGTCTTACAGGCGGGAGCAAGCAGAGCAGGCGGCGCGTGCTGCCGCCCATGCTGCGGCATTATCTGCTCGTGCAGCACTTGAAGCCGCCGCCGATGAAGTAAGTCCACTTCGCTCCAAATTTCAGTCGCTCGATAACAAACGTAAGCTGTCGCAGACGGACGCCGATTTAGACAGTGGCCGCCAAGCACGTCACACACCAGAGGTTGCGCGGGCTATTGCGCGCCCGTCGACCGAGCACAAAAAACGAAAAATCCACCAGCCAGCGCCACCGAAGTCCTCTGATAAGGCGAGCTCTGGTTTGTCGGCATTAGAGCAAGCTAGACTCGCTGCCAAGGCCGAGATGGAACGACGCGTGGAGGAACGTGCCAAGTCTTTGAAAGCAGCATCTAAGAAGAAGAAGTAGACTGGTCGAAGTCGTAGATCTTTAGGGGTAATGTATTCGTGAAACTTGCTTATATCTGGTGCATTTGTTGCTCTCACACTGCGCTTCGTCTAGCCGAGTGTGTCCAAGTGCTGGCTGCTGCTCAAGTGATGGAACGAACCGTAGGACGGCGTACGCCGTTTAATAGGCTGTGCCTCCAAGCTGGTGGACTTTGTCGTCGTGTGACTCTCTGCCAAGAATGAGAAGGCGACGGCAATGATCAGCGCGAGAGGAAGCACACAAACCAGAGCAATCGACCACATGGTTCGACCACCGTAGACTTGGTAAATCCACCCGCCGATAAGAGTGCCGATGCCACCACCGACGCCTTTTTGGACAGCCGCAAGCAGTCCGATCATGGTACCCTCCGTGCCCTCGGGTGCAGAGTGGTACACGTAGTTGGTGAACGCCGCCCAGACCAAGCCGAACGTGATCCCGTGGAGAGCTTCAATGGGCAAAATCGTCCACGGGTTCTGTACGAATGTGTACGCGAGCAATCGAATCGTATACGCCGCGATGCCCAAGAAGATGCAACGTGGTGTGCCAAGGCGGTCGATGATGCGGTTGGCATGGAAAAACAGCGGAAGCTCCGACGTTGTCTCGACGGCGATCACGACGCCCACAAGGTTCGAGTTATTGCCCGAGAGGTTGAAAAGGTAGAGGAACAAGAAGCTGTCGATGAGTTGCGCGACGATGCCAATGAAGAGCACAAGCACAAAGAGCAATAACACGTCCCGCTGCTGGAGAATATGCGCCATGCTCTGCAAAAACTCCACCTTGGGCTTGGTGCTTTCGACGGATGGGATGTGCTTGAGCAACAGAAACAGCGAGATGCACGACAGGGCGACCACCATGTTAAAGCACCACGCGATCCCGACAGCAGCAGTGATGACACCGGCCATGTAGCCGCCAATACCGTACCCGACGGCACCATAGAGACGTTGCTTGCCGTAATCGCCACCGATACGATCCAGCATTTCCATAGCGACCTGGTCGAGAAGGGACCACGTGGGCTGCGTCTGGAAGTTGGCGATGAAGAACATGATGCACATGACTTTGAACGACTCGACGTACTGAAGCACAAACATGAGCAGCGCCGCTGTGACGAGACAGATCACATGCACGAGTTTCTGGTTCCGGAAAATGTCGGCTGCGGCGCCCCACACAACCGGACCGATGATCGAGCAAACGCACGGAATCGCAAGCAGCACACCGATCTGGAATTTGGTGTAACCTTCCTTTGCATCAAAGTACATCTGCTCCACGAAGAATTCCATCAGTTATCGGAGACCTCCCTTTCCTCGCGATGCTCGATGGTGTAGCGTACCGGCAGAAATGTCTGCGTGGAGAAGGCCATGTAGTGGATGAGGTACAGCACCTTAAGCGGCACGAGCTGCGTGGACTCGCCGCCATCGAGCACGAACTGGACAAGCGCCTCCATGGCTGAAAGTTGCAGGCGACACTGATGGCCGAGGCGAGATGCTGGACTTGAGGTTGAAGCGGCAGATATGCGAATGAAACAGCGAGACAATGTCGCGCCGCGTCGTGCTGCAGAGACCAAACGACTTCTTCAGAGATTCGCCTGGGCCTTGGATGTGGGCAGTGGAGTGGCTCGGCGACAGAGACACGAGGTGCAATTGCTGCCACTTACAGCTCACTACCGGAGACCGTGAGCCGCGTCACTCTTTCGGACGTCGAGCGAATGGGAGGTCCGTTGATGGCACAAAGCACGTTCGGGACTGCGCACCTCCAGCTGCACGAATCCTGTGCCGTTGGGGACGAAGCCATAGAGCACCGGTGACTGCATAGAAACGGACGCGATGATGATGTCCGTAGCGAGTCCCGGGAACGAGGGTCTCATCTCTATGTATAGCCCAAGCCAGAGTTGGTGCGTGACGGTTGTTCTAGTCTGCGTCGCCGTGTCGGGATTGGGCCACGTCAGGATGGGCGAAGCCGTGGCTGACGGATGAGATGGGTGCCAAGGGTGATGATGGATCTCTTTGCCACAAGGACGCACACCATCGATCTCATTCTGCTTCTTCTATTGAATGACTTCAGCGTAGAATATGCAAGATCCTCGTGTTGAAGGATACACTACCGGTACTCTGGAAAAATCGCTAGCAAAGGCCTCAGCGGCCATCTACACATGCCGGGAGACTTAGGCATCCGAGTGGTCCACTTCCTTGTAGGTGTGATCACGCGGCGAGACACCAGCGTACGACGGCGTGAGCGGCTGGAGAGGGATCATCTCTTCGACATCGATAACGAGCTCCTTGTTGTCGTGGACCTTAGCGAGGTACGAGAACGCGACGGCGATGAGCAATGCGACGGGCACGACCACGAAGAGGCCAATGCTCCACATCATGCGGCCGCCGTACTGCTCGTAGATCCAACCGCCGATGAGCGTACCGGCGCCGCCGCCAATGCCCTTCTGGATCGACGCGAGCAGACCGATCATCGTGCCTTCCGTACCCGACGGGGCCGATTGGTAGACGTAGTTGGTGAACGCCGCCCAGACGAGACCGAACGTGATGCCGTGGAGTGCCTCAATCGGGAGCACGAACCACGGGTTCTCGACGACTGAGTACGTGAAGAAGCGGATCGCGTACGAGGCGATGCCCAAGTAGATGCAGCGCGCCGTGCCCAGACGCTTGATGATCGCGTTGGCGTGAAAGAACAGCGGCAGCTCCGAGATCGTCTCGACCGCAATAACGATCCCGACAAAGTTGGTGTTGTTGCCCGTGAGGTTGAAGTAATAGAGGAAGAGGAAGCTGTCGATCAGCTGGCCGAGGATGCCGACGACCACGACGAGGATGAATAACATCAGCACGTCGTGCTGGTTGGCGATGGCCTTGAGGCTCGAGCCAAAGTTCACGTCCGCGACGTGCTTGCGTTCGTACGACGGGATTCGGTTGACCAGCAAGAACAGCGAGATGCACGACAGGGCGACCACCATGTTGAAACACCAAGCGATACCCACGGCAGCGGCGATCACACCGGACATGTAGCCGCCAATTCCGTATCCGACGGCGCCGTAGAGACGCTGCTTGCCGTAGTCGCCGCCGATGCGGTCGAGCATTTGCATCGTGACTTGGTCGAGCAGCGAGAACGAGGGCTGCGTCTGGAAGTTGGCGACGAAGAACACGACGCACATGAGGGCGAACGAGTGGACGTATTGCATCGTGAACATGGAGAGCGCGGCCGTGATGAGACAGATCACGTGGATCAGCTTCTGGCTGTTGAAGATATCGGCCGCGGCGCCCCACAGGGGCGGGCTCAGAATCGCGCAAATGCAGGGCAGCGCCAGCAGCACACCGATCTGGAACTTGTCAAAGCCCGCTTGCGTGTCAAAGTACATCTACACAAACGCATGGCCAGCCGTCAGATCCATGGGAAATCGCATTGTGGCAAAAAGCGAGGTGCGTACCGGCAAGAAAGTCTGCGTGGAGAAGGCCATGTAGTGGATAAAGTAGAGCAGCTTGAGCGGCACGAGCTGCGAGGACTCGCCGCCATCCACGACGAACTTGGCGAGCGGTAGCATCGTCACGAAAAGGGAGACAAGAAGGTGGAGGCGGAAGCTCGCGAATCCGCAAATGAACCGCCGGCGAGAGAAAGCTTGTCAAACGGTGGCAGCCGGCTTGAAGCTGGGGGGGAGGAGGAGAGGAGGAGAGGAGCGGCGCCGCGCAGGGGAGGAGAAGGAGGAGGAGGAGGAGGAGCGTCGGCAGTTGCAAGCGAAAGCAAGAGTGATACCCCGGGGCGTAATTGCTGAGTGAGCTCACGGTGCTGATGATGGCGATCTCCAGGCGCACCCCTTCCCCAGATGGCTTCAGTGGCCCATGGCCAGTCGGTTTCGTAGTCTTTTTTGACACGTAGTCACTCTGACGAGGGGGAGTGGTTTCGTGGGTGGTTTCGCATTCATGTCACTATGCGACCTGAACTTTTTTGGCCGAATGGTAATCGCACGGAGATGGGGAGGGGGTGCGTTTACTGGTTGCCAGTACGTAAACGGGTTTGTCGTGGGTGAAAAGGAAAACGCCCAAGTTCAAGAAGGGAAAGGCTGCTAAGTCAGTAGAAAAACCTAAGCTGATTACTATACTGTGGAGGCTAACAGGAGCTAACATGCCGGAGGATAAGGACCCGCCTGGCGAGGATGGCTACCAATCGCCCTCGCTGAGGATGGTTCGGGGGCCTGTTGGTGCGTGTTGTCTCGTCACTCGCCAACGCTCTCCACGCAACGACCCACAGAGTAGTCATGGCGGCGCCGTGGAAGAGCGACAAACCCGTGCCGATCGCCAAGCGCGAGGCGCCGGCTGTGCTCGAGCCGCTCGACTACAAGCCGACGCCCAAGGAGGACATTGATCTCATCCAGATCAACAAGGTACGTCTGTCTTTGTCGCATGAGCTCTGCCTTGGCGTTCTGTGGGGTTACTAACGTGATGGTGGCTGCAGCAAAAGCCGAGCCGAGACGGCAGCAAGTACATCAAGCCACGGCCTGTACTGCTCGAGAGTCTCGGACCGCCGA